>SJYQ01001131.1:223416-249355 GCA_006410935.1 Redunca redunca | reverse complement strand
GACTCTGTGTGACCCCAGAGACAGCAGCCCACCAGGCTCCCCCGTCCCTGGGATTCTCCAGGCAAGAACACTGGAGTGGGTTGCCATTTCCTTCTCCAATGCATGAAAGAGAAAGTGAAGTCGCTCAGTCGTGTCTGACTCTTCGCAACCCCACGGATTGCAGTCTACCAGGCTTCTCCATCCATGGGATTCTCCAGGCAAGAGTACTGGAGTGGGGTGCCATTGCCTTCTGCGATATTTGTGGAGGTTCTGTTTGTTTTTGCACTGACAAGTTCTCTTCATCAGCAGCCATCATAGTTTAGCAACCGTTGAAATTTCTGTCTTAATTGAATTTTTTTCCAGAGTGTTGGAAAATGGTGATTTTTCTAATTCTCTCATTCTTTCTTTATTTATGAGTTAGAATTATTCTCTAAAACAAAACAAACGTGAGCTTACCTTCATCAAAAGAGGCTTCTTTAAAATAGAGTTTGAACTATGGTGTATTTACAATGTGTTAGTTTCAGGTGTGCAGCAAAGTGATTCAGTGTTATATATATTTGTGTGTGTATAAATATATATATATATATATATATATTTAGAAAAATCACCATTTTCCAACATTCTGGAAAAGAATTCAATTAAGATAGAAATTTCAGTGATTGCTAAACTATGATGGTTGCTGATGAGAATTTTTCAGTGCAAAACCAAACAGAACCGCCACAAATAACTTGCTCATTGCAAAGGAGAACATGTGACTTTCGTTGAAGATCTGAGCTTGGCTGGTAGTGTGGTATCCTGACTAACTTGTGCCCACTGATGTGGTTTAGTAGAAAAGGTACAGCATCACTTGGGAATCTTTAAGGCAGATGTTTAAAGTGAATCTAATCAAATATTCAGACCCAGCTTCCATTTAGGAAAGAAAGGGATAGGGCAAGATTCCCCAATCTTGGCTATGCACTGCGATCACCCTACAAAATGAGACCATACTAATGCCTGGATTTTATCCCTAGAGATTCTGTAGAACTGAAGAAATGGGAGTATGAATGGATATTAGAAAATTATTCTTTAATTAGTTGTGATGATGATATCCTGATTCTATACAAATGGAAGTCTTAGAAATGGAAAATATTGAGAATACTAGCAACTATTAAATTCATATTTGATATTAATTTGATATAATATTTAAAACAATGTTTGAAAATATTACATCTAATTAAGAAATAATTAAATGCTTTCCTTAACTCCCCAGAGTGCTCAGTTTCTGTTAGTGTTCAAGTTTCCGTAATACTTATCACTCTTTGTAATAATGTGATTAATTTTCTTGTTTCCATGTTCTGTGTTTATGTGTCTAGCGGCTGTGCTTGCCTCTGTCTGTATAAACAGTAAGCCGTAGCCAACGCCAGGGCCCTAGACAACTTGCAGAGATCAGCGCCCACCATCCAGATTTTACATCTGCAGGGGTGCTGGTTTCCACACCATCTGTGTGCACCTGAGTGTGCACAGGCAGAAGGCACACAGATCTTGGCAGTGACTCAAGCAGATGGTGAGGACCACAGTGGTTTGCTGCAGATGTGGCTTGTTGAGTCAGCAAATGAGCAAGTGTCTGCGGCCTGGTGTCCTGCTCCTGATTCTGTGAAGGTTTTCTCTCTATACCTGTTAAAAAGACCAGTAGTGTTTCCTCTTATCTCAATATTAATATGTTTGCTTAAATATAATATATATATATATATTTATATTATGTGGTGGTGGTTTAGTCACTAAGTTGTGTCAGACTCTTGTGACCTCATATGGTGAATATTATTTGTTTTATTTTTATAAATCATACTTGATTGCAATAATCAGTTTGGGCTACTGTAATAGATTAGGAGTCTTACACAACATGATATGTTTCTCCGTTTGGAGGCTGGGAAGCCTAGATCAAGGAACAGCACGTCCAGGGTGTGGTGAGGCCTCTCCTGATTTGCAGATGGCATCTTCTCACTGTGTCCTCACATGGTGGAGGCCAAACTCTCAAGTCTCTTCTAATAAGGGCACTAATCCTTACACCTGAGGGCTCCACCTCAGGACCTAAGTATCACCCAGAAGTCCCACCTCCTCATATATCCAATTGCAGCTTAGGATTTCAACGTGTAAAGTTTGGGAGGATACAAACATTCAACCTGTAGACTATAAGATACAATTTATACATATTATTTTTATTTTCTTCCTTCTTTCACTCTCTTATCACTTAATGATTCATTTCAGATCAGTTCAGTTCAGTTGCTCAGTTGTGTCTGATTCTTTGTGACCCCATGGACTACAGCATACTAGGCCCCCCTGTCTACCACCAACTCCCAGAGTTTACTCAGACTCATGTCCATTGAATCGGTGATGCCATCCAACCATCTCATCCTCTGTGGTCCCCTTTTCCTCCCACCTTCAGTCTTTCCCAGCATCAGGGTCTTTTCAAATGAGTCAGCTCTTCACATCAGGTGGCCAAAGTATTAGAGTTTTAGCTTCAGCCTCACTCCTTCTAATGAATATTTAGGACTGATCTCCTTTAGGATGGACTGGTTGGATCTCCTTGGAGTCGAAGGGACACTCAAAAGTTTTCTCCACAGAAAAAGCATCATTCTTTGGCCCTCAGCTTTCTCTATAGTCCAACTCTCACATCCATACATGACTACTGGAAAAACCATAGCCTTGACTAGACAGACCTTTGTTGGCAAAGTAATGTTTCTGTTTTTTTAATATTCTGTTTAGGTTGGTCATAACTTTTCTTCCAAGGAGCAAGCATCTTTTAATTTAATGGCCACAGTCACCATCTGCAGTGATTTTGGAGCCCCCCAAATAAAGTCTCTCACTGTTTTCCCATCTGTTTGCCATGAAGTGATGGGACCAGATGCCATGATCTTAGTTTTCTGAATGTTGAGCTTTAAGCCAACTTTTTCACTCTCCTCTTTCACTTTCACCAAGAGACTCTTTAGTTCTTCGCTTTCTGCCACAGGATGGTGTCATCTGCATTATTGGTATTTCTCCCGGCAATCTTGATCCCAGATTGTGCTTCATCCATTCCAGCATTTTTCATGATGTTCTCTGCATATAAGTTAAATAAGCAGGTTGACAGTATACAGCCTTGATGTACTCCTTTCCCAATTTGGAACCATTCTGTTGTTCCATGTCCAGTTCTAACTGTTGCTTCTTGACCTGCATAGAGATTACTCAGGAGGCAGATCAGGTGGTCTGGTATTCCCAACTCTTTAAGAGTTTTCTGGAAGTTCACAGTTCATGTACTGTTGAAGCCTGGCTTGGAGAATTTTGAGCATTACTTTGCTAGTGTGTGAGATGAGTGCAATTGTGCGGTAGTTGGAACATTCTTTGGCATTCCCTTTCTTTGGGATTGGAATGAAAACTGACCTTTTCTAGTCCTGTGGACACTGTTGAGTTGTCCAAATTTGCTGACATATTGAGTGCAGCACTTTCACAGCATCATCTTTTAGGATTTGAAATAGCTCACCTGGAATTCCATCACCTCCACTAGCTTTGATCATAGTGATGCTTCCTAAGGCCCACTTGACTTCACATTCCAGGATGTCTGGCTCTAGGTGAGTGATCACATCATTGTGATTATCTGGGTAGTGAAGATCTATTTTGTACAGTTCTTCTGTGTATTCTTTTCACTTTTTAATATTTCCTGCTTCTGCACCTAATAGTAAGATCTTCTCATTATAGTTAACTTTACATCTTGGTGTGTAAGTTGCGGACTGTCACAATAGATGAGTGTGTGTCACTCACAGACTTTGTGTCCTTTCTGGGGGAGGGGTAACTTTGGGCTGCACATGGTGTGGTTGTGTCGTGTCAAGCAGCAGCGTGATTCTATCACTGAGTGTGTGTAGAGAACAGAGTTAGGAGAGGTGGATGAGTGCTCACTTGGCAAAGCAAAGCCTGGTGTGGTGTCAGCTTGCTAGACTCAAGCATATCCCCTAGAATCCCCTTTTCTGGTTTGTCTATCACGAGGATACAGGAGAGATTCCTTGTGAAAGTTGTAGGATGGGAGAGAGCAGCAGCTGTTTTGAGGTTTACACACACCTTCAGCCAAGTCATTCAGTCAAACATGAACCTAGGCACTGGTGTGAGGGAGTTGAGTGGATGTAATCCAAGTCCCTAATCCCAGCTGATTCTGAATTAGGGCGATTATATTGGTTGGACTTGAGTCAATTAATCAAAAGTCTTTACAAGTGGACTTAGAGCCTCTCTGGGGAGAGAGGACTCTTGGCCCCTTCCATGGATGACTGTGTCTTGTGGCCTTGGGGTTCCACCCCCTTGGGTTCTTCTGTTTGTAATTGCCCAACTTACAGGCACTGAAATCCATAGCCAGTCCCACCATTTCACAATTGCATAAATCATTTTCTAGTAATAAATCCACATACAAGTATGTGTGTGATTCCCCATGTGTGTGCATGTGCATGTGTATATGTGTGTACATGCATGTGTGGTAAGTCCCTTCAGGCATGTCAGACTCTTTGCGACCCTGTGGACTATAACCCACCATGCTCCTCTGTCCACAGGATTCTCCAGGCAAGAACACCGGAGAGGGTTGCCATGGCCTCCTCCAGGAAATCCCAATCCAGAGATTAAATCAGTGTCTCTTATATCTCCTGCATTAGCAGGCAAGTTCTTTACCACTAGTGCCACCTGGGAAGCCCATATGTGTGTGTACATGTTTGTACCTATGTATGCATGTGTGTATGTGAAAGTATATACATGTATGTATATGAGTCCATTGGCATTGGGCCTGTTTAACAGAGGTTTGGATCAGAAACCCATTCATATTCTGACACCCTTGTGCCCTCATTCAAACCAGTGGTGGATGGGATACTTTTGGACCCCTGGTATTAGTATTAACTGACTCACTCTCTCAAAATCCTCCAAAAGGCCTGGGATTTTCACCCTCCAAGCACTGCTGCCCTGGGACACAGTTGCAGGTCACCTTGGGAAAAATGTAGAGGAAGGTTTACATGTTTTTTATGACAGTGTTGCAAGGACATTCCTCAAGGACCTCTGGCCTCCTCTTCAATCAAGGTGTCTTGGTTTGTAAACTGACTTAGATTTTGGGATGATGGCTGGGTGAATCTGAGCCATTTCCTTTATTTTCTTAGGTAACCTCTTCATCATTAAGTGAATTAAGTCTAAGATCGGAAGCTCTAACATCCTGTCCTTTAAAAAGTGCCTTGGAAAAATATCATATGATACCACTTATACGTGGAATCTAAAAAAATGATACAAATGAATTTATTTACAAAATATAAACAGAGTCAAAGATGTAGAAAATAAAATATGGTTACTAAAGGGGAAAAGAGTTTGGGGAGGGATGCATTGGGAGATTGGGATTGCCATATACACACTACTATGTACAAACTGCATCACTAATAAAGATCTGCTGTGTAGCATAGGGAGGGTCTCCCCACGTGGTGCAGTGGTAAAGAATTGCCTGTTTTTGCAGGAGATGCGGGTTCAGTCCCTGGGTCAAGAATAGGGAACAGGAAATGGCAACCAACTCCATTATTCTTGCCTGGAAAATCCCATGGACAGAGGAGCCTGGTGGGCTGCAGTCCATGAGGTTGCTAAGAGTCGGACACAACTGAGTGACTTCACTTTCACTTTTCACTTTCATGCATTGGAGAAGGAAATGGCAACCCACTCCAGTGTTCTTGCCTGGAGAATCCCAGGGACGGGGAAGCCTGATGGGCTGCCGTCTATGGGGTCGCACAGAGTCGGACACAACTGAAGCGACTTAGCAGCAGCAGCAGCAGCACTTAAGACAGAGGGGCCATCTGTACAATGTGTAGCTGAATCACTTTGCTGTACACCTGAAACCAACACAACATTGTAAAAGAACTATACTCTAATGAAAATTAATTTTTAAAAAGTATCATAGAATTGTCATTTTGGTGACAGAGTTCAGAGTCAGTGTTTATTTTTCAAAAGCAGGATTTCAAGCGACCTGGGTATTGTCAGCTGAGAATAGGAAAAAAAACCAAAAAAAACCAAAACCAAATCATTCCACTGACTGGGTGATCTCACAGAGGACACTCCTGTTTTCATGTGACAACATAAAAATCCTCTGTGCAGCTTTCAAGCCTTTCCTCCTTCTTCTAGTGAATCAGGAGCCCTGTCTTATACTCCTCTGTTTCTTACTGAAAGCCCTAATCTCAGATTTTTAATCTGGCAAACTCTTCCTCCTTTTAAGTGAATGCCTGTAGTGTTGGCATCTGTGAACCATCCCTACCTTTCCCTTCTCTGGGCTCCAAGAAATGCTTTGCTTTTATTTTAGCAGTTCTGTGGTGTGGTCTCCCTGGATGAGGATAGGGACTCTATTGTATTGATTTTGGCTTAAATGGCTAACAATGGCCATATTAGTGTTTACCCCACATTTATGTGTGCCAGAGGCAAGTTCAAGGCATTTCCTCCTATCCAGTAAAACACATGCTTTCAATGACAGAGAGAATATTAAAGATAGGACATTTATTACTTTCAATTAATTGTAATTATTATTATTCATTTAATGTATTTGTTAGGATGTTTATGTTTTTAATGAAAAATGGAATATTTCCTGCCATATCAATAAGCAAAGATGTCGCAGTCAGCAGCAATTGCAGCCACCACAATGGCGAGCCCTGAGAGATCTCAGAAAGGAAAGAGTACCTTCCATCGAGCAGCCATCAGGTATAGCCACTGCCTTAGGTGAGTGCTAAGGAAACTCAGGATGTGAAAACACAGGAAACTGGCCCCACACTTAGAAAAGCACCAAATTCCTTAACTTGGGATAGCTGACTTTCTTTAATAATAATCTGAAATTCAAGAGCAGTTACTTATAGTACAAAATGAAGAGACAATTTCAAGGCAACAGGACATAGGAATGAAAGTTACTTTTGTAACCCTTTTTCTCCAATATTCCCAAGAAAACGGAAAGTCTTTCCAGTTCTGCTCTGAAAGAAATATTGCTGATAAATCATCACCCGTGAAAGAGGACAGAAATCACACTTTTCAAGGTTTCTCATATCAGCATTTAATGGTGTGGCAAAGTGCCTGAAGCCCTCTTCCCAAGATCTCCTTCTCAGACTAGTGCCTCAGATCAGACGCATGTGTGTATGTACACACACACACACACACACACACACACACACACACACACACCTGTTTTGAAATCCAGCTGTATTTGTGATCATTTCAGCAGTGCTTTCTGGCACAGCTGTAGAGCGCTCCTCTGATGGCTTATAACTAGAAAAGACTCGGCACCGGAAAGGCAAAATCAAGTGGAAAACTTGCTACAGAAACAATAAATAGGCATCACCAAGAGCTCATCTCATGGAAGCGACTGGAGTGGGACCTTTCTAAGGCCCCATCTCTGTGGACCTCGAGTTTAGATCCAGGCTTAAGAAAGGCATTTCACAAAACCCTTGTTCAACAAATAAATTTTGCCAATGTAGAGAGGAAGACCCAGGGAATGAAATTCCTAATGTCACATGAGTGTGAGACTGCAGAGAAGCAATGGATCAGATCTCCTCACTTTATGTATTACATTCTATCTAACTCACCATGGCCACTATTCTCTCACAGTATGGATTCATTACAGTTTAAAAAATAATGTATAATGCTCTATTGTATAACAGGAACTAATATAATATTGTAAGTCAATTATACTTAAAAACAAACAAAAAACAAACAGAGAAAAAGGGATCCAATTTGTGGTTTCCAGAGACAGGAGGTATGGGGAGGGGATTGGAGGAAGGGTTTTGAAAGTTACAGATTTCTAGTTGTAAGATAAGTAAGTTCTAGGGATGTAAATATACTACAGGATGAATATAATTAACAGCATTGTGTGTTACATATGACAGTTGTTAAGGTAGTAAATTTTAAGAATTCTCATCACAAGGAATATTTTTCTAGCTCTTTAATTTTGTATCTATATGAGAGGATTGTAAACTGACTGTGGTCATCATTTTGTGATGTATGTAAGTCAAATCATGATGCTGTACACCTTATACTTTTATAGTGTGTTAGTAACTCAGTTGTGGCCGACTCTTTGTGACCCCATGGACTGTAGCCTGCCAGGCTTCCCTGTTCATGGAATTCTCCAGGCAACAATACTGGAGTGGGTTACCATTTTCTTCTCCAGGGCGTCTTCCTAACCCAAGGATCAAACCTGGGTCTCTTGCATTGCAGCAAATTCTTTACCGTCTGACACACAAGGGAAGCCCCAATTGACAGTGCTACATGCCAATTATATATATCTCAATAAAACCAGAAGGAAAGTGAAAAAGAAACATAAATTCAGAAGAAATTAAAGAACCATTGCCTTGGAGAATGCAAGTAGGAAAGGTTCCATCAGGAAAATCAGTTGGCAGAAACTGGAGCCCAATGGTTGGACTTAAAAGGAGCAGCTGGTCCTAGAGTTTAGCTGATTGCAGTCACAGAGGAATGCAAGCCCAGATTTACCAGACCTTCTGGTTTTCAGAGAGAAGTTGGAAATCCAGATTTTTAAAATGAACAATTTCCCAATTATTAAATTTGGCAATTCATTCAGCATTCTTGAAACCTTGGGTTAGGCCACATAGGTATGACCAAAAAGTTTATGATTTTATGATGCTGCACATGGTGAAATTAAGTGAGTGAGGAAAACAAGACAGCTGAGAAGAAAGACGATTTGTTGGCAGTTCAAACAGTTGATCTCAAGGCTCATGAATGTTGAATCTTCTGTTCTCTTTAGCACAGTGGACATTCAATGGCTGGAACTTGGTGATGGATGAGGTACCAGTGCTAGCAACCCCAGGGCAAAACACTGTGGAATTTCATCCAATATTTTTGCTTTTCCTCTCTCCTGCCCTGCTAACTGAGATGGGAGAAAAAAGTTAACTTCTATATTACTTAGCTTAATATTTAGCACTTTTGGGGATTTACTCAGGCTAAACACACATCAACAGAAATATGAAGACATTATTGGCTGGAATAATGACTCCTTGCTGTTGTTCACTCAGTCGTGTCCGACCCTGCGACTCTGCGACTCTATAGCACACCAGGTTTTCATCCTTCACCATTGCTCAGAGTTTGCTTAAACTCATATCCATTGAGTCAATGGTGCCATCCATCCTCTGTTTCCCCCTTCTCCTCCTGCCTCCAATCTTTCCCAGCATCAGGGTCTTTTCCAATGTATTGGCTCTTTGCATCAGGTGGCCAAAGTATTGGATCTTCAGCATCAGCACCAGTTGTGAGAAGTCAGAAGGCTGACAGTTCTGGAATTCCCATTCTATTGTTTCTGAGCAGGTGCATGCTGTTAACCATGTTGAAACATTAAGAGATGAGGCAACTTCCTGACTCTCCCCAGAGAATGTGTCAAGTCAGGATCACCTACACTCAGTCATGACCTGTGATCTGAGTATCCTTGACTCTTCCAGCTCTGCAGTCCTCACACTAGGGGAGGAAGATTGCATCAATCAGCCAGCATGCAAAGTAGGCAAATGAGCCACCTTGGATATAGTTTCAGTTCCTTCTACTCCACAGCTGCTCTCAGAATCCCTAATAATAATAAGATGCACAAAAAGTTACAATACAGTAATGTCAGTTGAACTGATAAAGTATAAAACGCAGAGAGAAATTTTTGTGTAGTTATTTTCAGCAGAAACAGACCTGTTGGTACAAGTGGGCACTAGGCAGACAGAAAGGTCTGAGGGTTGCTGAAAATTCAGCATGAAACTCTTATATTTGTGATGTCAAACGCGCTATTAGTGAAGTCGCCCAGTCACATCTGACTCTTTGCTACACTATGGACTGTAGCCTACCATGCTCCTCCGTCCATGGGATTTTCCAGGTAGGAGTACTGCAGTGGATTGCCATTTCCTTCTCCAGAGGATCTTCCCAACCAAGGGATCAAACCTGGATCTCCCACACTGTAGGCAGACTCTTTACCACCTCAACCACCAGGGAAATGCCCTATTAATGGAGTATAGATCAATTTGGTTATTCTGGGTTTGTCTGAAGGGGTTTGTGGGATTTATTTTCATGTAAAAAATTCCTGAAGAGCAAAGAATATCCTGTTATCATTATTTTAAATCTCCACAGATGCCCCACCTCACCCTGCTCCTAAAATTACGTGACTGCATATTTTATTGCTCTGTGACTATTTCAATAATTTGAATAAAGTTTGTGAAATATTAAAAAAAAATAAAATAAAATTACGTGACTGCAAGACTGCCTGTGCATGCAGCCTGGGTGATGGGCAAATAGGACTGTGGGGTAAAACATGTAAACATCAGATGTGAATATGATGTGTGAAATGGATGTGCTTGATGAAGAAATTTCAACAAGGATGAATGAATGTCTTCACAGCATCAGTGACATGATCAAGTAGTTTCTTTCCCTTAAGCTATTGATTTACTATGTTAATAGATTTCTTAATTACAAAATGCCAGGGAACTGCAGAGTTAGTCCTTGGGTGATTATCATATGCAACCTGTCAAATTTGCTTTGAGGATGTTGCCCACACTCCACTCCCACGGGCTCCATTTGCAGGTTCTTTTGCCTCTCCTCTGGGTTCTGAATACCCACACCTGCAAGGTGTTCTGGAGTCCTGCCCTTGGGCTACTGGAGCCTCCTGGATCCATTTTGCAGATGCACAGAAAGCAGAGTGCCCGTGATTTTATACTCCCCGGAGCAGCCTGCAGGCTTCCCAGGTGGTGCTAGTGGTAAAGAACCCATCTGCCAATGTAGGAGACATAAGGGACTTGGGTTCAGTCCCTGGGTCTGGAAGATCCCTGGGAGGAGGGCATGGCAACCTACTCCAGTATTCTTGCCTGGAGAATCCCATGGACAGAGGGGCCTGCTGGGCCACAGTCCATAGGGTTTCAAAGAGTCGGATATGACTAAAGTGACTTAACACATGCAGCATGGAGCAATCCATGGTCAGAGCATAAGGAGGACAAAAACCCAGCTCCTACTTGCCTGGAGCTAGGATCCATCCCTGGGATGCCTATAGCCCTGGAGTCTCCCTCAAGGATGTGGCTGAAGCTGCTGTGCCTGGGACTCTGCCTGACCTGAGCCCTCTCTCTCTTCCCTCCTCCCTTCACCCCTTCTCTCCTCTCTTGCCTGTTTTCCTTGATGAGTTTCCTAAAAAAATCACTGGTGTTTTGAATCTCTGTCCTACTGTTTGCTTCTGGACAGCTGGCCTGAAATAAGTGCACTAGATCAGGTGTCCCCAACCTCCAGGGCTTATTGCTTGATGATCTGAGCTGGAGCTGATATAATAATAATAGAAAGTACACAATAAATGCAATGTGCTTGAATTATTCTGAAACCACCCCACCACTTCAGTCTGTAGCGAAATTGTCTTCCAAGAAACTGGTCCCTGGTGCCAAAGAGTTTGGGGACCGCTGAGCTAGAGGATTCGATTTGCTGTTAAACTTTGATTTTTAGCCTATGTATGAATTTTCTGTTGCTCTTGTAACAAAAAAACACCACAAATGTAGTAGATTAAAGTACAAATTTGGGGGCAAATAAGATGGTGGAGAAGAAGGTGGACGTGGAGTACATCTCTCTCCACGGATACATCAGGAATACACCTTCAGACACAGAAGTGCATACAGAACACCAGCTGAGAGCGAACAGGAGGACCTGACCAGCAGAAAAGAACATATAGAACCATGCAAAACTCAGTAGGATGAAGCATCTAGGGGGAAAAACAGGAGTGTTAGTAGGACTGGACTTGCCCTTGGTGAGTGGGGGAATTGAAGCAGGCGTCTGATCCCCACAGCGGGGCAATTGTCTGAGTCAGAGGAGAAACATTTAAGCCTGAGAGGGAAACAGCTGATCTGTGGCAGCCTAAATGGAATGAGAATCAGACAGTCCTTGCCACAGCCATACATACCCAGGACAGGGACACGGGTCCCCTGGAAGGCACAGCAGCTGGGAGCTGGAGTTTAGGGACTGTGGAGCAATCCCTGGGCGAGGGCTGCTGTTGACTGTGGAGAGATGGATCGAGGGGATGTGAGGGAAGAGACTGTGGTGGGAAATAACTACGAAGGAAATCCAGCCATGGAAGCAAGGCGATACTGCTGGGTCACGCGTAGTAGGGTGGAAGCATCACCATAGCCTCTCTCTCCCCACACGCCAGAATCGGCAGCTCAACAATAGAGATGCTGGCTCATCAAATGCCTGACACACTGAACTACAGAGTAGGACCCCACCCAGGTTGCTCCTTTAAGTGACTGATGCCCCGAACTGCAGATTAAGACCCCAGCCAGGGTACCCTTTTAAATGCCTGACGTGTTGATCTACAGAGTAGGACCCCAGCCGGGGGGGCCCTCTATGTGCTTGATGTGCTGAACAACAGAAAAGGACCCCAGGCAAGGGAACCCTCTAAGTGTCTGAATGGGCAGAGCTAAGGAGAAAGACTGGCCAAAGAGACCTTCTAATGGCCAGCTACAAGAGGCTCAAAATAAGACTGAGAGGGCCATAACTCTTGCGGTGGAGGCAGTCCGTATCCCTGGGCCATAACTTCTGCGGTGGAGGCAGTCCATATCCCTGCACACTTGGTGCCACCAGGGTCCCCGAAAGCCAAGCAGCTGTGCCACTTTCATGTTTAACCCTCACTGGGGCAGAGCTGTCACAGGCAAAAAAAGTCTAACGTGTATGCATGCAGGGTTGCATTGGTAGTGTCTGACTCTTTGTGCCACCCCTGTGGACTGTGGCCTGCCAGGCTTCTCTGTCAGGGGGTTCTCCAGGCAAGAATACTGGAGCATAGTGGCCAAGACTGGTTGCCATACCCTTCTTCTGCTGCTGCTGCTGCTAACTCGCATCAGTTGTGTCCGACTCTGTGTAACCCCATAGACGGCAGACCACCAGGCTCCCCCGTCCCTGGGATTCTCCAGGCAAGAACACTGAAGTGGGTTGCCATTTCTTTCTTCAATGCATGAAAGTGAAAAGTGAAAGTGAAGTCGCTCAGTCGTGTCTGACTCTTTGCGACCCCATGGACTACAGCCCACCAGGCTCCTCCATCCATGGGATTTTCCAGGCAAGAGTACTGGCGTGGGGTGCCATTGCCTTCTCCAGCCATACTGGGTTTCAATTGTGGTTTTATTTCCACCTCTGCATGTGGGTCATCCACTGTCTTTGCTCCTGTAGCTGCCCTGGAGGACTTGGATTTGCCCCTGTGAGGGCCAGGTGTGGAGGTGGTGCAGCTGCTTGGGTCGCAGGGGTTCTGGCAGCATCAGGTACTCAGGGGAATTGGCAGCTAGGGCAGCAGGAGATATAGCTGTACAAGCTGCAGATTAAATCCACATGATCAACTAAGCAGACCGTGTCTATTGAATATATAAAAGGCCATTGAAAACTCCTATAAAAGAAAACACCCTAGTTCTGATAGCTGTGGACATTGGAGGCAAGAATACAAAGGAGTAGGACCAGATCAGAATCTGAGCTGCCCCCAAAGCAGGTCCAGAGAGCAGCACAGTGTTGGAGGTCATCCTAGGGAGGTGAGGTGGACTGTGACTCCCCGCGACAGAAAGGGCTCTGGTGGCAGTGACTCAAGAAAAACACTTATTATTCTTATATTTTGAGATGTTCTATAGATTCTTTTGGATTTTTTTTTCTTTTTCCTTTCCCTGCCCCTAGTGTAGTTGTTGATTTTATTGGCACCATGAAATCTAATTAAGCCTTTGAACTTTTTTTTTACCCTCAGTCATATTTTTTGTTGTTGTTATAAACCTCTGCCTCTATGTTGGGCTTTTGCAGTTCTGTGGAGTTTTCCTTTCTCCCCCCTCCCCTTTTTTTTTTGCTTTTCTCTTTTTTTTTTTAATTTTAATTTTTTGAACCTATTATTATTTTTTCTGCATTTATTCCTTTGTTCGCTTTCCCTACTGTTCTTTTCCCCTTGCAGTTAATCTTTAATGTATGTAATTCTTCTTTATATACCTCTATTTAACTTTATATTCTTTCTTTCCTTTCCTCTCAACATATTTGTTAGTTTTATTTTTATTGCTTTATTCCCAACTTTGGGCCTTGTTTTAGTTTTGTTTTCCAGTTTGTGCTGTAGTTAGTTTTGTTCTTAACTGGTAGATATAATTTTTTATTTCCTTTGTTTGCCAGATCATTCTACTGTACTTTATTTTTGTTGGACTGTTTTGATTTTGCTTATGGGTGTAAATGTACATGTGCATATTCCATATTTTAATTATAATTTGCCTGGTTTTGTAACTGACATTTGTTTAGGGTTCATCTTTGCTTTCTCATTTTGGGGTATTTGTTTTAACCTCAATTAATGCCATAAAAAACGACTTGTGGAGTCTTCATTCCTGACCAGAGATCAAGCCCTGAGCCTTTGGAATGGGAACACTGACTCCAAGACTGTAGACTACCAGAGGACTAACCCTAGGGAGTATCAAATAGTGAGAACTCACACAAAGGAAACCACTTGAATACAAGACCTGGCATCACCCAACCACCAGTAGCGCCCTGTGCAGTGTGCTCCAACTAAACAAGAAATAAAATAAAAATACAAATCCAATCATCAACAGACAGGACTACCACCTCACTCAGCCTTGCCCATCAGAGGAAAAAGAAACAAAAAAGCTCAGCAGAAATCTCACCCTGTCCAAAGCTTACAGAAACCACTAGACCAACCTTGCTGCTACTGTTAAGTCACTTCAGTCATGTCCGACTCTGTGCGACCCCATAGCTGGCAGCCCACCAGGCTCACCTGTCCCTGGGATTCTCCAGGCAAGAACACTGGAGTGGGTTGCCATTTCCTTCTCCAATGCATGAAAGTGAAAAGTGAAAGTGAAGTCACTCAGTCATGTCCAACTTTTTGTGACCCCTTGGACTGAAGCCTACCAGGCTCCTCTGAACATGGGATTTTCCAGGCAAGAGTACTGGAGTGGGTTGCCATTGCCTTCTCCAGAAGGGCAGAAACCAAAAGGAAGAAAGAATTCAACCTTGAAGCCTGGGAAAAGGAGACCTCAAACACAATTAGTTAAAAAAAAAAAAGAAAGAAAAGAAAAAGCAGAGAAATACTACACAAATGAAGGAAAAACTAGAAACACAGAAGTCCAAATAAAAGAAGAGGAAATAGGCAAACTACTTGAAAAAGAATTCAGAATAATGATAGCAAAGATGATAAAAAATCTTGAAAACAAAATAGAGAAAATGCAAGAATCAATTAATACCTAGAAGAATTAAAGAATATACATACAGAGACAAACAACACAATTACTGAAATTAAAATACCATAGAAGGAATCAATAGCAGAATATCTGAAGAAGAAGAAGAATTAATCAGTGAGCTGGAAGATAAAATGGTGGAAATAACTTCTGAAGAGCAGAACAAATTAAAAAGAATGAGAAGAATGGAGGATAGTCTCAGAGACCTCTGGGGCAGAATCAAATGCAGCAACATTCAAATTATAGGGGTCCCAGAAGAAGAAGAGAAAAAGAAAGGGTACGAGAAAATTTTTGAAGAGATTATAGTTGACAATCTCACCAGCATGGAAAAGGAACGTCAATCAAGTCCAAGAATCACAAGAGTCCCATACAGGATAAATCCAAGGAGAAACACACCTAGACATATATTAATCAAACTAACAAAGATTAAACACAAAGAAAGAATATGAAAAGTAGCAAGGGAAAAGCAATGAGAAACATACAAGGGAAACTCCATAGATTTAACAGCTGCTCTTTCTGCAGAAACTCTGCAGGCAATAGAGGAATGGCAAGATATATTTAAAGTACTGAAAGGGACCAATCTACAACTAAGATTACTGTAACCAGCAAGGATCTGATTCGAAATTGATGGAGGAAAAAAAAAGCTTTTTAGACAAGCAAAAGTTAAGAGAATTCAGTACCACCAAACCAGCTTTACAACAAATGTTAAAGGGACTTATACAGTCAAGAAATGTCAGTGAAGAAAACGATCTACAAAATCAACCCCAAACAATTAAGAAAATGGCAATAGGAACATATACATCAACAACTGTTTTAAATGTAAATGGATTAAATGCTCCAACCAAAAGACATAGACTGGGTGAATGGATAAAAAACAAGACCCATATATATGCTGTCTACAAGAAACCCACTTCAGATCTACAGACACATATAGACTGAAAGTACAGGATGAAAAAATATATTCCATGCAAATGGGAAGCAAAGGAAAGCTGGAGTAGCAATCCTCATATCAGACAAAATAGACCTTAAAATACAGAATCTTACAAGAGATAAGGTAGGACACTAAATAATGATCAAGGGATCAATCCAAGAGAAAGACATAACAATTGTAGATATCTATGCACCCAACATAGGAGCACTCAATATATAAGACAATCACTAACAGACATAAAAGGAGAAATTGACAGTAACACAATAATAGAGACTTTAACATCCCACTCACACCAATGGAGAGATCATCAAAACAGAAAATTAATAAGGAAACACAAGTCTCAAATGATACATTAGATGTGATGGATCTCATTGATATCTTCGGGACATTCCATCCAAATGCAGAAGAATACACCTTCTCAAGTGCACATGGAACATTCTCCAGGATAGACCACATCTTGGATCACAAATCAAGCCTCAGTAAATTTAAGAAAATTGAAATCCTATCAAGCATCTTCTCTAATCATAATGCTATGAGTTCAGTTCAGTTCAGTTCAGTTGCTCAGTCATGTCCGACTCTTTGCGACCCCATGAATCGCAGCACACCAGGCCTCCTTGTCCATCACCAACTCCCAGAGTTCACTCAGACTCACGTCCATCCAGTCAGTGATGCCATCCAGCCATCTCATCCTCGGTTGTCCCCTTCTCCTCCTGCCCCCAATTCCTACCAGCATCAGAGTCTTTTCCAATGAGTNCAATATACAGCCTTGACATACTCCTTTTCCTATTTGGAACCAGTCTGTTGTTCCATGTCCAGTTCTAACTGTTGCTTCCTGACCTGCATACAGATTTCTCAAGAGGCAGGTCAGGTGGTCTGGTATTCCCATCTCTTTCAGAATTTTCCACAGTTTATTGTGATCCACACAGTCAAAGACTTTGGCATAGTCAATAAGATATCAATTACAAGAAAAAAACTATAAAAAACACAAACACATGGAGATTAAACAACACGTTTCTAAATAACCAACAGGTTACAGAAGAAATCAAAAGGGAAACAAAAAAAATTCTAGAAACAAATAACAATGAAAATATGACAATTCAAAACCTATGGGATGTAGTGAAAGCAGTCCTAAAAGGGAAGTTTATAGCAATACAATCCTACCTCAAGAAATAAGAAAAACATCGAATAGGTAACCTATCTTTATACCTAAAACAACTTGAAAAACAAGAACAAAAACACCCCCAAAATTAGTAGAAGGAAAGAAATCATAAAGATCCAAGCAGAAATAAATGAAAATGAAATGAAAGAAACAATAGTAAATATTAATAAAACTAAAAGCTTGTTCTTTGAGAAGATAAACAAAGTGACAAACATTAACTAGACTCATCAAGAAATAAAGGGAGAAGAATCAAATCAACAAAATTAGAAATGAAAAGGGAGAGGTTACAAACAATTCAGAAATACAAAGGATTATAAGAGACTATTATGAACAACTATATGGCAATAAAATGCATTACCGGAAGAAATGGACTATTTCTTAGAAAGGTTCAATCTTCCAAGACTGAACCAGGAAGAAATAGAAATTATGAACAACCCAATTATAAGCACTGAAATTGAAGCTGTGATCAAAAGTGTCCCCCAAAACAGAAAGCCAGGACCAGATGGCTTCACAGGAGAATTCTATCAAACATTTAGAGAAGAGCTTATGCCTATCTTTCTAAAATGCTTTCAAAAAAATTGCAGAGGAAGGAACACTTCCAAATTCATTCTATGAGGCCACCATCACCCTGATACCAAAACCAGACAAAGACAACACAAAAAAGGAAAACTACAGGCCAACATCACTGATGAACATAGATGCAAAAATCCTTAACATTGATTAGCTCTAGTAATTTTCTGGTGGAGTCTTTAGGGTTTTCTATGTAGAGGATCATGTCATCTGCAAACAGTGGGAGAGGGAGATGGTAGGATGATTTTGGAGAATGGCATTGTAACATGTATACTATCATGTAAGAAATGAATCACCAGTCTATGTTTGATACAGGAGCCTTGGGGCTGGTGCATGGGGATGAGCCAGAGAGATGATATGGGGTGGGAGGTGGGAGGGGGGTTCAGGATTGGGAACTCATGTACACCCGTGGTGGATTCATGTCAATGTATGGCAAAACCAATACAGTATTGTAAAGCAAAATAAAGTAAAAATAAAAATTAAAAAAAAGAATCCTTAACAAAATTTTAACAAACAGAATTCAGCAACACATTAAAAAGCTCATACATCATGATCAAGTTGGGTTTATTCCAGGGATGCAAGGGTTCTACAATATATGCAAATCAATCAATGTGATACACCATGTTAACAAATTGAAAGATAAAAACCATATGATCATCTCAATAGACGCAGAAAAAGCCTTTGACAAAATTCAACACCCATTTATGATTAAAACTCCTCCAAACATGGTCATAGAAGGAAACTACTTCAACATAGTAAAGGCCATATATGATATGTCAGCAGCAAACATTATTGTCAATGATGAGAACTGAAAGCATCCCCCCTAAGATCAGGAACAAGACAAGGGTGTCCACTTTCACCACTGTTATTCAGCATATTTCTAGAAGCTCTAGCTCCAGAAATTAGAGAAGAAAAAGAAATAAAACGAATCCAGATTGGAAAAGAAGAAATAAAGCTCTCACTGTTTGCAGATGACATAGTACTGTACATAGAAAATCCTAAAGATAGTATCAGAAAATTACTAGAGCTAATCTATGAATTTAGCAAAGTTGCAGGATACAAAATCACTTTCACAGAAATCACTTGCATTTCTATATACTAACAATGCAAAATCAGACAGAAATTAAAGAATCAATTCCATTCACCATTGCAACAAAAAGAATTAATTATCTAGGAATAAACTTACCTAAAGAGACAAAAGAACTGTATAAAGAAAAGTATAAGACACTAATGAAAGAAATCAAAGATGACATAAACAGATGGAGAGATATTCCATGTTCCTGGGTAGGAAGAATCAATATTGTGAAAATGACTATACTAAATGCAAGCTACAGATTCAATTGTGATCCCTATCAAATTACCAATGTCATTTTTCACAGAACTAGAACAAAAAATTTCACAATTCATATGGAAACAGAAAAGACCCTGAATAGCTAAAGTAGTCTTGAGAAAGAAGAATGGAGCTGGAGGCATCAACCTTCTTGACTTCAGATTATACCACAAATCTATGGTTATCAAGACAGTATGGTACTGGTACAAAAACAGAAATATAGACCAATGGAACAAGATAGAAAACCCAGAAATAAACCCATGCACCCATGGGCACCTATTTTTGCCAAAGGAGGCAAGAATAAACAATGAGGCAAAGACACCCTCTTCAATAAATGTTGCTGGGAAAACTGGACAGCTGCATGTAAAAGAATGAAATGAGAATGCTTCCTAACACTGAACACAGAAAGATAAACTCAAAATGGATTAAAGACCTAACTGTAAGATCAGAAATTATAAAACTCTTAGAGGAAAACATAGGCAGAACGCTTGATGACATAAATCAAAGCAAGATTCTCTACGACCCACCTCCTAGAGTAATGAAAATAAATACAAAGGTAAACAAATGGGACCTGATTAAACTTAAAAGCTTTCGCACAGCAAAGGAAACTGAAGCAAGGTGAAAAGTCAACACTCAAAATCGGAGGAAATAATAGCAAATGATACAACTGACAAAGCATTAATTTCCAAAATATACAAGCAACTCATGCAACTCAATACTAGAAAAACAAACAACCCAATAAAAGAGTGGGGAAAAGACCTAAAAAGACATTTCTGCAAAGAAGACATACAGATGACTAACAAACACGTGAAAAGATGCTCAACATTGCTCATTATTCAGTTCAGTTCAGTTCAGTCGCTCAGTCATGTCCGACTCTTTCCGACCCCATGACTTGCAGCACGCCAGGCCTCCCTGTCCATCACCAGCTCCTGGAGTTCACTCAGACTCACGTCCATCGAGTCAGTGATGCCATCCAGCCATCTCATCTTCTGTCGTCCCATTCTCCTCCTGCCCCCAATCCCTCCCAGCATCAGAGTCTTTTCCAATGAGTCAACTCTTCGCATGAGGTGGCCAAAGTACTGGAGTTTCAGCTTTAGCACCATTCCTTCCAAAGAAATCCCAGGGCTGATCTCCTTTAGAATGGACTGGTTGGATCTCCTTGCAGTCCAAGGGACTCTCAAGAGTCTTCTCCAACACCACAGTTCAAAAGAATCAATTCTTCAGCTCTCAGCCTTCTTCACAGTAAAACTCTCACATCCATACATGACAACAGGAAAAACCATAGCCTTGACTAGACAGACCTTAGTCGGCAAAGTAATGAGGCCTTTGAATATACTATCTAGGTTGGTCACAACTTTTCTTCCAAGGAGTAAGCGTCTTTTAAGTTCATGGCTGCAGTCACCATCTGCAGTGATTTTGGAGCCCCCCCAAAATAAAGTCTGACACTGTTTCCACTGTTTCCCATCTATTTCCCATGAAGTGATGGGACCAGATGCCATGATCTTCATTTTCTGAATGTTAAGCTTTAAACCAACTTTTTCACTCTCCATTTTCACTTTCATCAAGAGGCTTTTTATTATTGCTCATTATCAGAGAAATGAAAATCAAAACTACAATGAGATATCACTTCACACCAGTCAGAATGGCCATCATCAAAAAGTCTACAAACAATAAATGCTGGAGAGGGTGTGGAGAAAAGGGAACACTCTTGAACCATTGGTGGGAATGTAAATTGATACAGCAACTATGGAAGATGGCATGGAGATTCCTTAAAAAACTAGGAATAAAACCACCATATGACCCAGCAATCCCACTCCTAGACATATTCCCTGAGGAAACCAAAATTGAAAAAGACACAAATATACCATTGTTCATTGCAGCACTATTTACGATAGCTAGAACATGGAATGGCACCTCACTCCAGTATTCTTGCCTGGAAAAATCCCATGGACAGAGGAGCCTGATGGGCTGCAGTCCATGGGATTGCACAGAGTCAGACACAACTGAAATGACTTAGCAGTAGCAGAACATAGAAACAACCTAGATGTCCATCAACAGATGAATGGATAAAAAAGTTGTGGTCCATAAACACAATGGAATACTACTCAGCCATAAAAAGGAATGCATTTGAGTCAGTTCTAATGAAGTGGATGAACCTAGAACCTATTATACAGAGTGAAGTAAATCAGAAAGAAAAAGATAAATATTGTATTCTAATGAATATATGTGGAATCTAGAAAAATGGTACTGAAGAATGTATTTACAGGGTAGCAATGGAGAAGGCCACTCCAGTATTCATGCCTGGAGAATTCCATGGAGAGTGGAGCCTGGTGGGCTACAGCCCATGGGGTCACAAAGAGTTGGACATTACTGACTAACACTAACAGACTAAATGGAGAAACAGACATAGAGAATAGACTTAGGGACATGGGGAGGGGGAGGAGAGGGTGAAATGTATGGAGTGAGTAACATGGAAACTTACATTACCATATGAGAAATAGCCCACAGGAAATTGCTGTATGGCTTAAGAAACTCAAAAGGGGCTGTGTATCAACCTAGAGGGGTGGGACGGGGAGAGAGATGGGAGGGGGGTTTAAAAGGGAGGGGATATATGTATACTTATGGCAGATTCATGTTGAGGTTTGACAGAAAACAACAAAATTCTGTAAAGCAATTAACCTGCAATTAAAAAATAAATTAAAAAAAGAAGTACAAATTTATGTTCTTATGGATCAGGGGCTCAGCATCCTCACACAGGATGGTGAAGCTGTGCGTCCTTCTGGAGGCTTCAGGGAGAATCTGTTTCCTTGCATGTTCCTGCTGTGGTCCTTCCTCCACCCGGGAGGTGTACCACTGCATCTCCTGCTTACACCTGAATAATCCAGGAGCATCTCCTCGCCTCAGAGGTGTACTTTAACCACAGCTTCAAGTGCTTTATGTCATTCAAGGTAACTTACTCACAGGTCCTGGGAGAAAGATGTGGAAATTTTGGAGGGAGGTGTTAGTCTTTCTACTAGGCAGCTATGCTCATTAGTGAGATTGATCTATAATTTTTGTGAGTGATTTGTCTAGTATCAGTGTCAGAATAATAGCATTTGTTGAAAAAAGTATTTTTATTCAGTCTAAAACTTGGAAAAGACCTTGATGCTGGGAAAGACTGAGGGCAAGAGGAGAGGGAAAGATTGAGATGACAGAGGATGAGATGGTTGGATGGCATCACCAGCTCAATGCATATGAGTTTGAGCAAGATCAGGGAGATGGCGAAGGACAGGGAAGCGTGGTGTGCTACAGTCCATGGGGTTGCAAAGAGTGGGACATGAGTTAATGACTTAACAACAACAAAAAACTTATTATATAACAACAACAAAAAAATACAATTCCTGGAAAATATGGAAAAAAATTGCCTTAAAAACCAAAAGGTAGACATGAAATCTGCTTCTTAAAAGGTTCCTACATAGGAACCTTCAAGTTGTAACTTTCAAAGATGAGAATGTGCATTTCAATGTCCAGTCACATATTAATTCATGTGTCTGGCATACATTGACATGTGTGTGCATCCTCTATAAGTGTTTTTGCTTTTGTGTACTTTACAATACTATCTCTTGTTTTATTTTAATTTTTATTTGTGGGAAAATATAAACATATTACAGTATAGTACCATATATCTGATTGTGCTAGGTGGGTAACTAGGCTAACTTTGCTGTACTTACAAGAAAATTGGACTTACAAACATGCTCTCAGGATGGAATTTTTTTCATGTGTAGGGGACTTACTGTACAAAAATGACAGAATGATCTCTGTTCATTTCCAAGGCAAACTATTCAATGTCACAGTAATCCAAGTTTATGCTCCAACCAGTAATGCTGAAGAAGCTGAAGCTGAATGGTTCTATGAAGACCTATAAGACCTTATAGAACTAAAACCCCAAAAAAAGATGTCCTTTTCATAATAGGGGACTAGGATGGGAAAGTAGGAAGTCAAGAGACACCTGGAGTAACAAGCAAGTTTGGCCTTGGAGTACAAAATGAAGCAGGGCAAAGTCTAACAGAGTTTTGCCAAGAGAATGCACTGGTCATAGCAAACACCTTCTTTGAATGAAACAAGAGAAGGCTTTGCACATGGACATCCCCAGATGGTTGACACCAAAATAAGACTGATTATATTCTTTGCAGATGAAGATGGAGAAGCTCTATACTGGCAGCAAAAACAAGACTGGGTGCTGACTGTGGCTCAGATAATGAACTCCTTATTGCAAAGTTTAGATGTAAATTGAAGAAAGTAGCAAAAACCACCAGACCAATCAGGTATGACCTAAATTAATTCCCTTATGACTATATAGTGGAAGTGAGAAATAGATTCAATGGGTTAGATTTGATGGACAGTGCCTGAAAAACTATGGATGGAGGTTCATGACATTGTACAGAAGGCAGTGGTCAAGACCATCCCCAAGAAAAAGAAATGCAAAATGGCAAAATGGTTGTCTGAGGAGGCCTTGCAAATAGCTGAGAAAAAAAGAGAAGCAAAAGGCAAAGGAGAAAAGGAAAGTTATACCCATCTGAATGCAGAGTTCCAAAGAATAGCAAGGAGAGATAAGAAAGCCTTCCTCAGTGATCAATGTAAAGAAATAGAGGAAAACAATAGAATGGGGAAGACTAGAGATCTCATCAAGAAAATTAGAGATACCAAGGGACATTTCATGCAAAAATGGGCACAATAAAGGACAAAAATGTTAAGGACCCAACAGAAGTAGAAGATATTAAGAAGAGGTGGCAAGAATACACAGGAGAACTATACAAAAAAGATCTTAATGACCCAGATAACCATGATGGTGTAATCACTCACTTAGAGCCAGACATCCTGGAATGAGAAGTCAAATGGGCCTTAGGATGCATCACTCCAAACAAAGCTAGTGGAGGTAATGGAATTTCAGTTGAGCTATTTCAAATCCTAAAAGATGATACTGTGAAAGTGCTACAATCAATATGCCAGCAAATTTGGAAAACTCATCAGTGGCCACAGGACTGGAAAAGTCAGGTTTCATTCCAATCCCGAAGAAAGGCAATGCCAAAGAATGCTCAAACGACTGCACAATTGCACTCATCTCACATGTCAGCAAAGTAATGCTCAAAATTCTCCAAGTCAGGCTTCAACAGTATGTGAACGATGAACTACCAGATGTTCAAGCTGGATTTAGAAAAGACAGAGGAACCAGAGATCAAATTGCCAACATCTGTTGGATCATTGAAAAAGCAAGAGTTTCAGAAAAACAGCTACTTCTGCATTACTGACTACACCAAAACCTTTGACTGTGTGGATCATGACAAATTGAGGAAAATTCTTAAGATTTGGGAATACTAGACCACCTTACCTGCCTCCTGAGAAATCTGTATGCAAGTCTGGAAGCAACAGTTAGAACCAGACATGGAACAACAGACTAGTTCCAAATTGGGAAAGGAGTACGTCAAGGCTGTATATTGTCACCCTGTTTATTTGACTTCTATGCAGAGTACATCATGCAAAATGCTGGGCTGGATGAAGCACAAGCTAGAATCAAGATTGCTGGGAGAAATATCAACAGCCTCAGATACACAGATGATACAACCTTTATGGCAGAAAGCAAAGAGGAGCTAAAGAGCCTCTTGAGGAGGGTGAAAGAGGAGAGTGAAAAAGTTGGCTTAAAAATCAACATTCATAAAATGAAGATCATGGCATCCCATCCCCTCACTTCATGGCAAGTAAACGGGGAAACAATGGAAACCGTGGAAGACTTTATTTTCTTGGGTTCAAAAATCACTGCAGATGGTGACTGCAGTCATGAAAGTAGAAGACATTTTCTCCTTGGATGAAAAGCTATGACCAACTTAGACAGCATATTAAAAAGCAGAGACATTACTTTGCCAACAAAGGTCTGTCCAGTCAAAACTAAGGTTTTTTCAGTGGTCATGTATGGATGTGAGAGTTGGACTATAAAGAAAGCTGAGCACCGAAGAATTGATGCTTTTGAACTGTGGTGTTGGAGAAGACTTTTGTGAGTCCCTTGGACTGCAAGGAGATCCACCCAGTCCATCCTAAAGGAGATCAGTCCTGGATGTTCATTGAGAGGACTGAGGCTGAAGCTGAAACTCCAATACTTTTGCCACCTGATGAAAAGAACTGACTCACTGGAAAAGACCCTGATGCTGGGAAAGATTGAAGTCAGGAAAAGGAAACGACAGAGGATGAGATGGTTGGATGGTGTCACTGACTCGATGGACATGAGTTTGAGCAAGCTTTGGGAGTTGTTGATGGACAGGGAAGCCTGGCGTGCTACAGCCCATGGGGTCACATAGAGTCAGACATGGCTGAGGGACTGGACTGAACTGACGGGACTTACTCTATAGAGTTTTGCATTTTATGGAATGTTGTTATTGCACGTGGAGCTGTCTGAAAGTATTTGCTTAAGATTTAGGTAAGTTTGGGTCTTCGTTGCTGTGCAGGCTTTTCTCGAGCTGGCGGCGGGAGGAGGCAGCTCTTGTTGCAGAGCACGGCTCTAGGTGTATGGGATTTTAGTCGTTGTGGCTCGAGCACTCAGCAATTGTGGTGCACAGGCTTAGTTGCTCTGCAGTACACAGGATCTTCCCGGACCATGGATCGAACCTGTGTTCCCTGCATTGACAAGTGGATTCTTTTTTTTTTTTTTTTTTTTTTTTAAAATTTTTATTTTAACTTTAGTTTACTTTACATTACTGTATTGGTTTTGCCTAACATTGACATGAATTCACCACGAGTGTACAAGCGTTCCC
>SJYQ01001131.1:181641-214880 GCA_006410935.1 Redunca redunca | reverse complement strand
GCTGTAAAGCCACTGTACTCCAATGTGCGTGTTCTTAGTCGCTCAGTGTGTCTGACTCTTTGTGACCCTATAGCCTGCCAGGTTCCTCTGTCCATGGGGATTCTCCAGGCAAGGATCCTGGAGTGGGTTGTTGTGCCCTCCCTCAGGGATTGAACCCAGCTTTGTGCCCTTCCCAACCCAGGGATTGAACCCCGGAATCTGCATTGCAGGCAGATTCTGTATCATCTGAGCCACCAGGGAAGCCCCTATACTCCAATAAAAATTAATTAAAAGTAAATATATAACACATTTATATAAGTAGATATATATGTATAGATAGGTAGATATAGATATGTTTATGATTGTTTGTGATCCCAATGTATTGTATTGAGTTAAAGACTTAAACAACAAAATTGTCAACATATAGCTTGAGTTTTATAAATTAAAGCAAGTAGTGTATCTTACAATATGACCCCTTGTAGAACATTAGGACAAACCACTCATTTTCACAATGTGTGTTCATGGCAAAGTTTCATCTACAAACATCTGTAGTTATACACACACTGGACACACATACAGACATACTCTGTTTATAAGCGCCTTCAGAGCAATGAGCCCTGGGATGATGTTGGGTAGAAGCACTAGATCCAGTTTCAATGACAAGCTGCATTTTCTGCCCTCGCATAAAATCCAGGAAGTTTATGAAAGCATTGGTGTGTCACAGTCTATCCTGTGTTTCTTCTCTGTGGCACTCTTGGTCATGGTACATTTTGGGAGTCATTTCCCATGTGGTCCACTTTCTCACTTTTTCAGTAGTGGCAGTTGTGTTTGACATCCCCAAACCTAATATATGCAAAATGACAGGTGCAAGCCAATCCTGATGACTCCATTCTGAGCCTCTCTAAGTGCATGCTTTAGGAGTAGGAGTGGGACTGACCTTGGCCATGAGTCTGAGCTGGAGGCGTCTTTTTATGACTGGATGTGGCTGTTGGAGGTATAGCAGCCAATGTTGCCTGCAATGTGGGAGACCTGGGTTGGGAAGATCCCCTGGAGGAGGGCATGGCAACCCACTCCAGTATTCTTGCCTGGAGAATTCCCATGGACAGAGGAGCCTGGTGGGCTACAGTCCACGGGGTTGCAAGGAGTCAGACATGACTGAGCGATGAAGCACAGCACAGCACAGCAGCCAGTGGGCAGCCAGCCTGAATAAAGCAGAACCCAGGACTCTTGGTGGACCCTGGAGGGACACTGACATGACAGAGAATGAGTATCTTTATCGTGTGAACTGGATTGCACTGATGTATTTTTTGTTAACAATAGTCAAATGAGTCCTAACAAGTTATGTTGATACTGTTCCTGTTGCTGAGATCTATTAATAGCCTCCTGTACCCAGAAGCATTCAGATTTTTGTATGAAATGTTAGTCTCTGCCCTTGCTCAGAATTATGCTTTTTCCTTTAATCAGCTTTGCCATTTCTTTTTGATGATTCCGTGGCCCTGCACTCAACTTTAAGCATTGTTCATAGGTGCCACTGCATTTGTTATTGTCATTGCTCAATGTCACAGTTGTATTGTGTTTCTGCCGCTGCTGCTGTTAAGTCACTTCAGTCGTGTCCGACTCTGTGCCACTCCATAGATGGCAGCCCATCAGGCTCCCCCGTCCCTGGGATTCTCCAGGCAAGAACATGGAGTGGGTTGCCATTTCCTTCTCCAATGCAGGAAAGTGAAAAATGAAAGTGAAGTCACTCAGTCGTGTCTGACTCTTAGTGACACCATGGACTGCAGCCCACCAGGCTCCTCCATCCATGGGATTTTCCAGGCAGGAGTACAGGAATGGGGTGCCATAGCCTTCTCATTGTGTTTCTAGTCTAGTCTAAACCAGAGCTGTCCAATATAAATACAAGTGTTACTCACCAGGGTTCTTTAATCACTTTGCCCCCTTCAGTTCAGTTCACTTCAGTTCAGTCACTCAGTCGTGTCTGACTCTGAGACCCCATGAACTGCAGCACACCAGACCTCCCTGTCCATCACCAACTCATGTCCATTGAGTCAGTGATGCCATCCAACCATCTCATCCTCTGTCATCCCCTTCTCCTCCTGCCCTCAATCTTTCCCAGTGTCAGGGTCTTTTCAAATGAGTCAGCTCTTTGCATCAGGTGGCCAAAGTATTGGAGGTTCAGCTTCAACAACAGTCCTTTCAATGAACACCCAGGACTGATCTCCTTTAGGATGGACTGGTTGGATTTCTTTGCAGTCCAAGGGACTCTTAAGAGTCTTCTCCAATACCACAGTTCAAAAGCATCAATTCTTCTGAGCTCAGCTTTCTTTATAGTCTAAACCTCACATCCATACATGACTACTGGAAAAACCATATCCTTGCTCCCTTAATCAATAGAAATTCATCAGAGGCCAGAACAAAAATTCAGGCAAGAGTTTATTGGGGTCCCTGTTGCAGCAATGGGGAGTGAGAACAAACAAGTTCTCTTGCTTGCTTGCTAAGGGTGGGAGTGAACTAGTTTTTTACACAGGGTGAGGGCAGGGGTGTGTCCAGGGGTTGAGTTTAAAGGGTGACTTACTGCACAGTTGCACTCATCTCACACGCTAGTAAAGTAATGCTCAAAATTCTCCAAGCCAGGCTTCAGCAATATGCGAACTGTGAACTTCCTGATGTTCAAGCTGGTTTTAGAAAAGTCAGAACAACCAGAGATCAAATTGCCAACGTCCGCTGGATCATGGAAAAAGCAAGAGAGTTCCAGAAAAACATCTATTTCTGCTTTATTGACTATGCCAAAGCCTTTGACTGTGTGGANTTGACTATGCCAAAGCCTTTGACTGTGTGGATCACAATAAACTGTGGAAAATTCTGAAAGAGATGGGAATACCAGACCACCTAACCTGACTCTTGAGAAATCTGTATGCAGGCTAGGAAGCAACAGTTAGAACTGGACATGGAACAACAGACTGGTTCCAAATAGGAAAAGGAGTCCGTCCAGGCTGTATATTGTCACCCTGCTTATGTAACTTATACGCAGAGTACATCATGAGAAACGCTGGACTGGAAGAAACACAAGCTGGAATCAAGATTGCCGGGAGAAATATCAAGAACCTCAGATATGCAGATGACACCACCCTTATGGCAGAAAGTGAAGAGGAACTAAAAAGCCTCTTGATGAAAGTGAAAGAGGAGAATGAAAAAGTTGGCTTAAAGCTCAACATTCAGAAAATGAAGATCATGGCATCTGGTCCCATCACTTCATGGGAAATAGATGCAGAAACAGTGGAAACAGTGTCAGACTTTATTTTGGGGGGCTCCAAAATCACGGCAGATGGTGGTTGCAGCCATGAAATTAAAAGACGCTTACTCCTTGGAAGAAAAGTTATGACCAACCTCGATAGTATATTCAAAAGCAGAGATATTACTTTGCCGACTAAGGTCCATCTAGTCAAGGCTATACTTTTTCCAGTAGTCATGTATGGATGTGAGAATTGGACTGTGAAGAAGGCTGAGAGCTGAAGAATTGATGTGTTTGAACTGTGGTGTTGGAGAAGACTCTTGAGAGTCCCTTGGACTGCAAAGAGATCCAACCAGTCCATTCTGAAGGAGATCAACCCTGGGATTTCTTTGGAAGGAATGATGCTAAAGCTGAAACTCCAGTACTTTGGCCACCACATGTGAAGAGTTGACTCATTGGAAAAGACTTTGATGCTGGGAGGGATTGGGGGCAGGAGAAGAAGGGGACGACCGAGGATGAGATGGCTGGATGGCATCACTGACTCGATGGATGCAAGTCTGAGTGAACTCTGGGAGTTGGTGATGGACAGGGAGGCCTGGCGTGCTGCAATTCATGGGGCCGCAAAGAGTCGGACACGACTGAGTGACTGAACTGAACTGAACTGAACTAAACTAGGTGTTTTGCCCATTCCTTTGGTGATGTTGAGTGCAGTGGGCATGTGCAGCAAACCTGCTTTTGCTCCAGAACCCCTGCTTTTGCTCCAGGCTCTTCAATAGTGGCAGTTGGGCCTTTTGGTTTCTTTGTATCTTTTTGTCCAGAATTTGCCCTAACTCCCATACACCCAGTTATTTTTAGTCCCATATAGTTTCTTTGTATTTTGCTGCTCAAGGAGAGGTGTATCCAGGTGTATGCACTGCTACAAAAGGGTCCCAGGTTCCAGGTTTATCTCACAAGGAGATCTGTATATGAAATGAAAAATTTCCTAGTGGCCTCATTTAAAACAGAAACAGGGAAAATTAATTTTAATAATACGTTATTTGATTCAATAGACTCAAAAAGTTGAACAACTCATGGTTTTTAGAAGAACTAGAAAAATTACTCATTGGGAAGAAGCCAACACACTGTGAAATAGCTATTTACTAAACTATTAATTTATCACAGATACACATATAGGCGCCATTAGCTGGCTCTTGTTCAATGTAATGATCTCAGCTCCTTCCTTAGTGTCAAGTGGGGACCGAAGTCTGGAGTCCTAACTGTCTCTGTCTTCATCATGCTCTAGGATTATGAACACAGCCCTTGGAAACACTGGTTTTGCTCTCACATTTTATTTGTTGATTTCCACGGAGATTTGCTGGGAGCCAGCGTGAGGAACTCCACCCATGGCAAAGGTCATGAGGAAGGAGGTGTGACATATGCAAAGGTGGGATCGAGTCTCAGGAGACCCCCCTGTTCCCGAGCATCTACCCCCAAAACCAGAGTCTGCCTACCGTTCTGCTTTATGCTCTCACCTATACCTCTGACTTTACGGGGGGCTGTCCCCCACCACCTCTCTTGGAGAAGGAGTTAACTTAAAGCTCCAGTTAATAAAAATTCCTGAGCGTGATGAGAGTGTTTCAACTTACAAACTCCTCTGAAGGTTCTCTAGTCTGCCTGAACAGGTTCGTCCATGTGATTGTTCACAGCCTCCCAACCGTGAGAGGCACGAGATGTTTTAAACTTTATAAATACAGATTCTTTTGGGAAGTTAGAAATTATTAGTATAGTGGGTTGACTAGGAATTATATTGGTGAAGTGTTTTTCATTTGTTGAGCCAATATCTGATGCTAAAATCTCCATATTCCCTGCCCTTATAATGAATATAACTAGCATATAGGAGAAATAAGTATTAACCTTTGATATTAATCATGTTAAACCTTAGGCTAAGTAAATTCCTTTCTTAATTGTAACCCACTACACCCTCACCCTATAGGAATGCAACTTCATCTGGTACCTTCGGAGGGTGTCGCCTGGTTTAAGAAAAAGTCGCCCCTGGAAAAAATAAGTTTTCTGGTTGACTGACTGTTATCAGAAAGAAAGGGTCATAAAATGTTTAGGCCCCCAGGCCGGAAGATGATGTAAAACCCCTAAGACCTTTTATATGAAGCACCTGATTTTGATAAAGGTCAGGTCTGCTGACCCTGCATGACTCTGTATTCATCCCTATGTATAAAAAAAGTATATGAGGGAACCTGAAAAATAAAAAGGACCGGTTCCTGGAAAGACTGGTTTCCCCCGTGTGGTCTTTTCTCATTCTCTTCTTTTCTGGCTGAATTCCCATCTGGAGCATGGAGGCTCGCCATATCTACTTACTTGCCCTAGCTTCTAAGACCCACGTGAGAGGGAGCCCAAAGCGGGGCACCCTCCGCTATTCAAGTGGGTGCTGGTGGCCTACATAGATGGTGCAAATTCCTTGCCTTAGAGTTTTATTGGTCTTCCACATAAACCATGTTATTCAGCCTCTTTTTCTCCACTAAATTTTCCTACTACACTATTTTTTTCCTAATCTCTCTTTTCTAATTAAATAGTTCTTTCCTAGGATGCTGACTCCATCCCCACTTCAAATTACCCTGGATCCAGCGGGGCTGGACCCCAGCAGAGATTTAGATATACTGTTTGTGTATTTGAATTTAAGCCAACATGAAACACTGCTAATCTGCCTCTTTATTTTCTGAGAAGGAAAGGCTCTAAGCTAATGCCTTTGGACCCCATACCCAACATGACCCAGTTAGGTGGGCACAAACCTCTGGCATGTGCCACAGACCTCAACCTCTGAAAGATGTGACTGCAGCAGTTATGTCTTCCTCCTTCTTGAATTTCAGGTTTCTGTCTGGTTGCTGAAGGCAGAGAGAACCTGTGTGTCTCTTCTCTGATTCATTCCTCTAGGCTGTTCATGACTTTTCATTAGAAGTGAAATATAGGTTGAAAAGAGTCCTTTTTTTTTGGTGAACAACGATGGCTGCCTAAGAAATTTTGTCTTTTTTTTTTTTTTTTAGAAATTTTGTCTTTAAATTATACTTCTCTGTCTTCCTCTCTTTCCCCTCCTGTTTGCAAAGACTTGAGTAATGCTGCAATTCTGGGAGTCTGGGTATTGTGGGTATCCTGCAGTGTACACAGATTGTGCTTACATCTTCCTTCCTCATTGTGGAGGAAGAGAGCAGTTAGACACCTCCTTTGCTGAAGAATGAGCATTATAATTTTTTATATTTTATTTATTAATTTGTATTGGCATATAAATGCTTTACTATGTTGTTAGTTTCTGCTTTATAGCAAAGTGAATCAGCTATATGTGTACGCGTGTGTGTTAGTTGCTCAGTTGTGTCCAGGTCTTTGTCACCCAATGGACTGTAGCTCTCCAGAATCCTCTGTCCACGGAATTCTCCAGGCAAGAATACTGGAGTGGGTATCTATTCCCTTCTCCAGGAGATCTTCCCCACCCAGTGATCAAACCCAGGTCTTCTGCATTGCAGGCCAATTCTTTACTGTCTGAGCCACCAGGGAAGTCCATATGTATAAACATATATCCCCTCTTTTTTGGATTTCCTTCCCACTTATTTCCCTACAGAGCATTGTGTAGAGTTCCCTGTGCCATACAGCAGGTTCTCATTAGTTATCTTTTTTATACATATTAGTGTATATAGCTGAAACTCCAGTACTTTGGCCACCTCATGTGAAGAGTTGACTCATTGGAAAAGACTCTGATGCTGGGAGGGATTGGGGGTAGGAGGAGAAGGGGACGACAGAGGATGAGATGGCTGGATGATATCACTGACTTGATGGACGTGAGTTTGAGTGAAGTCTGGGAGTTGGTGATGGACAGAAAGGCCTGGCGTGCTGCAATTCACGGGGTCACAAAGAGTTGGACACGACTGAGCGACTGAACTGAACTGAACTGAACTGAGTGTATATAGGTCAATCCCAATCTCCCAGTTCATCTCACTCCCCCTTCCCCGTCTTGGTGTCCATGTGTTTGTTCCCTATGTCTGTGTCTTATTTCTGCTTTGCAAGTAAGATCATCTACACCATTTTTCTAAATTTCACGTATATGTGTTAATATATCATTTCTGTGTTGAATTTTATTCAAAGGCTTACATTGTTAATACTTGTACAGTATAGTGCAATTTATAAAATATGTTCAATTGTACTATTTCATTGTTATCTTTTAAGTAATTTGACTTATGTTCCACACTGTCAAGCTCAAAGGGCATTAGTAAGATCAGACGGTGAGGTGTGTGTGTGTGGGTTTGTGTTTGGGATAGACCAGGCTGGTCTTCCACCCAGGATGCTTGATTCTGGGTTTTCTCCAAGACACCATGATTTCATGTTTTTGTCCCCCTTCTGTGGGCCATGGAAGGAGGTGTAGGCCTTCTCACTGTCTCCTCAAGCTTATGGTTTAACCACTTTCTGCAGCTTAGGGAGAGTAGGGGAAGCTGGATCACACAGAGAGTAAATAGGGCAAGTGACTGGCTCCATTGTTTCCAAGTTAACAAACATGAGTTCTTAAGCAAAGGGAAGTCTCTTGCTTTGGGGGACATCATTTCTGAGGAAGTCTTGAAGTGCAGAAAAAGTCTAATAGTTGCAAAATACTATTATTGATCATATAATATTAATACTATTACTACAATATGTTCACAACCTTACACTTTACCTTGATGAATCATTTACGGTTTTACATCACCTTCAGAAAGCCATACAAGGCAGGAATCAATTATCAAGAGCTTATAAATGAGAAAATTGAAGATCTGTGATACACCCACACTTACCCACTAAGTCAGCAGTCACATGAGGATAGGACCTCAGGACCCTCTGTGGGGAAAGTCACACACTTTTTCCTCCATGGCTGTTAGTGATGTGAGTGGGCAGCAACCTGCTTGCATCCACTTTTCTATTTCTCCTGTTTTCCTGCTTATTATTCCATTGCACTCTACTTTTCCTTCCTGAGACTTCTCTGATTAAGGACACCTAAATCACAAGATCAGACTCTGTCAAGCAGCCACAAGTTTATTTTATTCCTGCTAGAGCAGAAAACTACAGTTTCTGTTTCCTGTACAGATTTTGCAGTGGAGTTGGGCAGGTGATAAATTACTGGCCCCTTGCAACCATTGGTTATGTCTTTAGGTGATGCTGGGACTCAGGGTGTGCTGTATACAATCTTCCAAAAATGCAAATGAAAGATGTGTTTGCTTTATCTTTCACCTCTGGTGTTTCATCACCCAATTCATTACAACTTTTGGCAGGAAAAAAAAAAAAACCCACAGGGAAACAAAATTTTAAGGAAGTATTTGGAATTCTTTTTTATTTTTGGTCTATGTCACATGTGGGATGTTAGTTCTTTGACCAGGGATTGAACCCAGGGCATTGGCAGTGAGAGCACTGAGTCTTAATTACTGGTCCACAAGGGAAAATGTAGTGTTTGGACTATATGTAAAATAGATAACCAATAAGAATTTACTAGATAGCACAGGGAAAATAATCTAAAGAAAGAGTCGGTATATGTATATGTATAGATGATTCAGTTTGCTGTACTGCAGAAACTAACACATCACTGTAAATCAACTACAGTTCAATAAAAATAAAAAAGTAGTATTTGGAAATTTTTGTCACCTGTATTTAATATGCACTCCATAAGGAGGAAATGGAAAGGACACGTGCAAGTTTGGAGAAATATCTTCAAAAAATTAGAAGGTTAAAATGGAAAAATTAGCAGGAAAGATTTGAGAGCTCCTAATATTCATGGGGTTGCAAAGAGTCGGACATGACTGAGCGACTGAACTGAACTAAACTGAATATCCACTATCAGTCTATAGCTGATAGAGTTCTGTGCTGTCATTCAGCAGAAAGACAAGGAGGAGACAGCATTGATAGGAAACTGTCCTGTGGAGAATCAGAGTCCATGGAGGAAGCTGACCTTTTCTCCTCATGTTTCTATGATGTGTTCAGTCACTTGGTTGTGTCTGACTCTTTGCAACCCCACGGACTGTAGCCTACTAGTCTCTTCTGTCCATGGGATTTCTCCAGGCAAGAATACTGGAGTGGGTTGCCATTTTCTTCCTCCAGAGGATCTTCCTGATCCAGGAATTGAACCCATGTCTCCTGTGTCTCTTACATTGTAGGTAAATTCTTTACCTGCTGAGCCATCAGGGAAGCCACCATATTTCTATGTTCATCCTTAATTTATGACTGTTCTTGGACAGTCAGGTCCTCTTGGAATGTATGCATGGGCTTTTGCCAATGCTTTTTCCCTCTTAGGAAAGTGCCATGAGCAAAGGTCTGCCATCTCCTCCAGCCCTACTTCTTCCTCCATATCAAGGAAGGATACCTCACCGGATGGGTGAGGCTAGGGGTAAAAGTCACTTTGTATATGGAACCTCCGCCCTTGTTTCATTTTTCTCTCCAACCTGCATGACAACAAGCAACATGATTCTCGTTCCTTCTAGCCTGTTCCCTAAAGACCAAGGCTGTCACGATTGTCAGAGCAGCTGATTTGGTCAGTGTGTATATTCCACTAAGCCTGGATACTGGTTCTAAGACCAAGTTGGGGATGGGGAGGAGGCATCTTTCTCAACCACATTATAAATCACATTTTTCAGGACAGCTGTCAATTGCTGATATTTCTATTCTCATCTAACCCTGGTTTGGGTCTGTAATTCTGAACCTAAGGGAAGAGCAAGCATTGTGACCCAGTGTCTGGGTGGAGTTGGGTTAAGAGCAAGATACAGCAGAAGGAGGGAAAGCCTTCCAAGAGGTCACTGAGGCCCAGAAACTAGGCTTTTCAGGGCAACTAGGCCTTGTGAAGACCTCAGAATTTTGATACTCATCAAGCAAATTTCAGGAGACTGGCCCTCACTTGTGGGAGGTAAAGCTTGCGGGTACCTACACTTCTTGGGCCACAAGTTTATCCCATACAGGGATATCTAAATGACATTCCTACTGGAAACAAACATGGCCTTGTGAGACTGGACTGGGGCAAAAGACAATGCACTAGGTGATCCTAATGGTTTGTGTTGGTAATTTTGACAACCTACCAGAGACACGGGCTTTGTAGGTGGGGCTAGTGGTAAAGAATCCACCTGTCAATGCAGGAGATGCAAGAAACACAGGTTTGGTCCCTGGGTTGGGAAGATCGCCTGGACAAGAAAATGGCAACTCACTCCAGTATTCTTGCCTGGGAAATTTCATAGACAGAGGAGCCTGGTGGGCTACAGTCCATGGGACCACAATGAGTCAGACACAACTGAGCAACTGAACACATAGACACACACATTTCAGAGACACAGCAATGTGGCCATGGTGAAAACTAGCCAGTAGGGTTTTTGTCAGGTGTGGAGGGGTCCTCCTTTATCACCTACTTCCTCTTCTCCTAGGACCTCTTTTCTTCTTCAGACACAGATGTTAAGGATATAGACTTTAGGGAAAGAAGAAACCTGGGGTGGAATCCCGGGTGTGCCGCTTACTGGTTGTACACACTTTGGACATAAGACTCATATGAGCCTTCATTTGCTCGCCTGAAATGTGGAGGTGTAATAATCATAGTGACGTGAAGGCCGAAAGAGCCTTGTAAAGATACTTATAAAGTATACTTGTAAAGACGAAAGATACGTGTAAAGTGCGGCATCTGGATCATAGTCATAACTATTTTTAAACCGCTGGATGTCTAGTAACTGAACTCTGGGAAGTAATCTCAGCAAGAAATTGAGTGCAGACATTGTTTAAAGAAAAGTTCTGCAGGGCAGATGTGGAAAGCAAATGAAACCTCCTTTGCAAAGCAATAATCATTGACTTAATCAGATATGAAAGCCAAACTCTGTCCTTAGTCAGAAACCATGATTGTCTTGTAACCAGTATCTATCATGTGTAGCTGCAAAGGGATGAGGTCAAGAGCAGTCTTTAGGGTTAGACAGACAAGGATACAAGTTCCAGATCCCCATTTAGTAAGTAAAGCTTTTGTTCCTTCAGGTTTAGGGAAAATAATTCTAAGTCTTTCATACTGTTCCTAAGGAGATTCCTTAAGAAACTAAACATAAATGCTTAGCACAATTACCCAGTATGCAGCTGAATAATTAACAACCAGTAAACACTAGTCAATCCTAAAGGAAATAAGTCCTGAATATTCTTTGGAAGGACTGAAGCTGAAGCTGAATCTCCAATACTTTGGCCACCTGATGTGAAGAACTGACTCATTTGAAAAGACCCTGATAATGGAAAAGATTGAAGGCAGGAGGAGAAGGGGACAACACAGGATGAGATGGATAGCATCACTGACCCGATGGACATGAGTTTGAACAAGCTCTAGGAGTTGGTGATGGACAGGGAAACCTGGCATGCTGCAGTTCATGGGGTCACAAAGAGTCTGACATGACTGAGTGACTGAACTGAACAATACATGTTGCAGCAGCTATCCTGGCGGCCAAAACCACAGTCGTGCAAGCCATTGCTTCATCTCCCAGCCATCCTTCCATTTTCCTGTTCTCTTATCCATACATACACCCACCCCTGTAACTATCCACTCACCCATCCATCCATCCATCCATCCACTTACTCACTCATGCACCCATCCATCCTTCCATCCTTTTATCTCTACCTCCTTTTATCCTTCCATTCATGCTTCTTCAGGCACTTTGATGGGCTCATGCAGAGACTTTACACAAAGGTTCTGGAGACACAGATGTCTTTGTGGTGACTTTGGGGACACGGGGAAGTCTGGCATCTGGACAAGGTAAGGAAGTCCTGACAGGTCATCTTTAATCAAAGCAGCTTCTTATTTGAAGGAAGGAAAAATGGTTTGAAAGTCTAGATAACTAAATTATTCTGAAGCATTCTGGGGGTATACTCCATGAATGTATTTCTGGATGGCACAGTTGCCTGGCCTGTGCTGATTTGCAGTGGTCCTTCTGTGACTGTTATGAACATTTAAATACTGCAGAACTGGAACCCCTCAGAAGCCTGACACAGATTCTACTGGACCTGGTAAAATTATAAGGCAAAGTTTTCTTTTTACTGTTTGTATTATGGATTAATTCAGAACTAAAACATGAAAACCAGTGACAAAAGAAAATGTTCATTTACTCCATGGAATGGATGGGTTTACTCAGTGACAAATCTGTGAGTTGTGTTATGTGTACAACTATATTTACCCATTGTGGTAAACTCATTGTGTTTACTCATTAGGATCACTCATCATGGGGATGATAGTCAATTTCAAAGTTTAATTTAAGCTTTATTTGCAAGATACTTTTTATAAAACTCTTAGGGATTTTTAAAAGATTTTTTTTTTAAAGCAGTTTTATGTTTCCAGAGAAATTGAGAAGGGACAGAGACTCCCCAAATACCCCATGCTTCACATATGCACAGCCTCCCCAACTATGAACATCCTTTATCAGATGGTACATTTGTTACAATTGATGAATCTACATTGACAGATTATGTGACCCACATTCCACAGCTTATCTTGGAGTTCACTCTTGGTGTTGTATGGTCTATGGGTTTGGACAAGCATATCCATCATTATAGAATCATAAAGAGTATTTTCACTGTGCTCAACCCATTCCTCCCCTGTCCCTCAACCCCTGGAACCCTGATCCTTTTACCGTTTCCATAGTTTTGCCTTTCCCAAAATGTTATCAAGGAAATTACACAGTATGTAGCCTTTTCAAATCAGATTCTTTCACTTAGTAATATGCATTTAACTTTCCTCTGTGTCTCTTTGTGCTCTGGTAGTTTATTTCTTTTTATCACTGAATGATATTCCATTGTTTGTATGGACTGTGGTTTATTTATCTCTTCTCCTACTGAAGGACATCTTAAGCGCTTCCCAGATTTGGCAACTGTGAATAAAGCTGCTATAAAAATCCATGTGCAGGTTTCTGTGTGAACATGTTTTCAGTTCCTCTGGGGAAATACCAAGGAGCGTGAGTGCTGGCTCCTATGGAAAAAGTACAGTTAGCTTCGTAAGAAGCCGCCTACCTGTCCTCCAGAGCGTCTGCAACATCTTGCATCCCCAGTAGCGGTGATGAGAGTTCCTGTTGCTCCACATTCTCACCAGCATTTGGTGATGTCAGTGTTCTGGATTTGGGCCATTTCTATAGCTGTGTAGTGTGATCTTCAGTTCAGTTCAGTTCAGTGGCTCAGTCGTGTCTGACTCTTTGCGACCCCATAAATCAAAGCATGCCAGGCCTCCCTGTCCATCACCAACTCCCGGAGTTCACCTAAACTCATGTCCATCGAGTTGGTGATGCCATCCAGCCATCTCATCCTCTCTCGTCCCCTTCTCCTCCTGCCCCCAATCCCTCCCAGCATCAGGGTCTTTTCCAAGGAGTCAACTCTTCGCAAGAGGTGGCCAAAGTATTGGAGTTTCAGCCTCAGCATCAGTCCTTCCAATGAACACCCAGAACTGGTTTCCTTTAGGATGGACTGATTGGGTCTCCTTGCAGTCCAAGGGACTCTCAAATGTTTTCTCCAACACCACAGTTCACAAGTATCAATTCTTTGGCACTCAGCTTTCTTCACAGTCCAACTCTCACATCTATACATGACTACTGGAAAAACCAGAGCCTTGACCAAACGGACCTTTGTTGGCAAAGTAATGTCTCTGCTTTTGAATATGCTATCTAGGTTGGTCATAACTTTCCTCCCAAGGAATAAGCATCTTTTAATTTCATGGCTGCAGTCACCATCTGCAATGATTTTGGAGCTCAGAAAAATAAAGTCTGACACTGTTTCCACTGTTTCCCCATCTATTTCCCATGAAATGATGGGATCAGATGCCATGATCTTCATTTTCTGAATGTTGAGCTTTAAGCCAACTTTTTCACTCTCCTCTTCCACTTTCATCAAGAAGATCTTCAGTTCTTCTTCACTTTCTGCCACAAGGGTGGTGTCATCTGCATATCTGAGGTTACTGATATTTCTCCCGGCAGTCTTGATTCTAGCTTGTGCTTCCTCCAGCTCAGTGTTTCTCATGATGTACTCTGCATATAATTTAAATAAGCAGGGTGACAATATACAGCCTTGACATACTCCTTTTCCTATTTGGAACCAGTCTGTTGTTCCATGTCCAGTTCTGTTGCTTCCTGACCTGCATATAGGTTTCTCCAGAGGCAGGTCAGGTGGTCTGGTATTCCCATCTATTTCAGAATGTATGATCTTACTGTTGTTCTAATTTTCTTTTTCCTGATGACATATGATGTGATGTGTCTTCATATTCTTATTTGCCACTTGTGCATCTTTTTTGGTTAAGGTCTTGGGCCCATTTTAAAAATGAGATTGCTTGTTTGCTTCTTGTTGCGTTTTTTTTTTTTTTTTAATAATTGGAGCATAGTTGCTTTATTATATTGTGTTATTTTCTGCTGTATAGCCATACATATACATATATCCCCTCTCCCATTTGGGTCACCACAGAGCACTGAGCAGAGTTCCCTTTAGGTTCTATTAGTTATCTGTTTTATCACAGTAAGTACATACATGTCAATCCCAGTCTCCCATTCATCTCACTCCCCTTTTCCCATTGGTGTCCATACATTTGTTCTCTGTGTCCTCTCTCTATTTCTGCTTTGAGAATCTATACCATTTTTATAGATTCCACATATTAAAAGTTTTTGTATATTTTAGATAACAGTCCTTAATCAGGTGTGTCTTTTCAAATACCTTATAGTCTGTGGCTTCTCTTCAAATTATCTTGATACCATCTTTCACAGAGTAGGAATTTTTAATTTTAATGAACCTTATCAAGTATCTTTTTCATGGATCATGTCATTGGTCTTGTATCTGAAAAAATCATTGACCCTGCCCAGGCTTATCCAGATTTTCTGTTATATTACCTTCTAGGCGTTTCATAGTTTTGTGTTTTACACTGACATCTGTGATCCATTTTGAATTCATTCTTGTGAAGGGTGTGAGGTCTGTGTCTAGATTCAATTTTATGTGTGTGAGTATTCAGTTCCTCCAGCATCATCTGTGTTACCTTTGCTCCTCTGTCAAAAATCAACTGGCTACTTTCATGGGGATCTCTTCCTGGCCCCTCGATTTGGTTCCACTGATGTATTTGTCTGTCCATTCACCAGTATCAGACTGTTTTGATTACGATAGCTGTACAGTAAGTCTTGAAGTTGAGTAGGTCAGTCCCATAACTTTGTTCTCCTTCAATCCTGTGTTGGCTATTCTGGATCTTTTGCCTCCTCTCCATACAAACTTTAGAATTACTTTCTTGATATCCATGAAATAACTTGCTAGAATTTTTATTGGGATTGAAGCTTTTAGTTACTTTTAATGTCTGACATCTTATTATTATTTTTTGTCCTATTTTATATTTTCAAAATACTTTCTATTTTACAAATCTCTCTTGGCTCTCAAAGTGCCCTTTCTGCACAGATATATCTCCAAGAGAAACAAATGAGGCTCAGGGGTTTGTATGAGTTCCTATAGCGAACATGTGGCAGCGCTCCCAATGAAGGTGACCTGTGTTCCATCCCCGGTCATGCAGGGAACTAGATTCTGCATGCTGCAACTAAAGAACCCACATGCTGCAATTAAGACCAAACAGAAACAAACAAACGAACAAACAAAGATGCATTGTGTTAGAATGAACTGAATTTTAATTGTACTTTTTAAAAAAAAATCTTACCTGCTTTCTGCACACTGATCACCTTTTATTCATGTTACATTGGCAAGGACTAGTTTCAGTCATTCATATTTTCAGACAAAGGCTGGATATTACCTTTAACAAATTAGATATTACTCTGATGCATGGTGGCAGCCACCATTGGAATGCATGATGAGGGCAAGAATGTCTATTTATGATTATTTTCTGGATTCCTGTAACAATAACTTTAAGTTGTTTTGGACCAGGAAATCACAAAGTATGTTTCTTATCATGTAATCATTTTTTTTTTTTTTTTAGTTTGACTGCACAGAATTTGAATGAACACACACATAAATATGCTTTAGGGATTAAAATGAGCCTCAAACAGCACAAACAGGAAATTACCTCACTGCTGAAACTCCTGCCTCCCCTCTTTGTTCACATCTTCCTGTCCTCACCTCTTCCCCCACCCCTGGTCCCGCCATGCAGAGAGAACCACTACCATGCATTTTATCTTAATTATCCACATATTTTTCTTTATTCTCCTTACCCCATCAGCAATATGTGTATCCCTAAGCATTATGACAACAGCTTTTAGCAGGGTTTGGGCTTTTTCCAACGGAATCATACTGGGTGCATTATTTTGAAATGTTTTTTTGCCCAGCTTGTTTTGAAGATTCTTTTTCACATGTGTCAGACTCACAATTTGTCCTAGAAAGGAACAATTTAAAAATTGATTGGTAGTGGAATCACCCATTTCCAACTAAATGGACAATCCATATTGCTGGGATAAAAGCTCCAATTACACCTGGTTGAATAACAGCCTTTAACAGAGGGCTTAGGGCGTGGGCGGCCTGGATTTCTGGAACCTCTAAACTCAGTTCTGTCCAAGAGCTTTAACCAGTGGAGGTCCACCTCAGCCGTCTGCCCTGTGCCTGACCTCCACCCCCACCCTGCTCCCGCCCTGCTCCATGCCACCAGCATGAAGTCAGGCCCTCAGGCTGCCTTCTTGATGTGAGCAGAAATGTGTTAGTCAGGGTTCTCCAGGGAAACAGAACCAATGGCGAGTGAAAACACGTGTGTGCTTGTGTGTATGCATGTGTTTATATATACTATACAGAGATTTCTTATAGGGGATTGGCTCATGTGATTACAGAGGCTGCCGTGTTTATGTCTGCAGTGTGGCCATAGGCTCAAGACCCAGGTGAGCTAGTGGCACAGATCAAGTCCAAGGTCAGCCGACGGCTGTGCACTTCCCTCTGCTGGGGGTAGGGGCAGGAGGGAGGCCGGATGTATTGGCCTTCAACTGATCAGACAAGGCCCACTCATATGATGGAGAGTGAGCTGCTTATTCAAAGTTAACAGATTCAATGTCAATCTTATCCAAAAATTCCTTCCAAGTTGGCATATAAATTTACTGTCACAGAGCACAAGGGTGGACATTCCGGTTTTTGAGGTGTCTACTTGAAATTCTAATCTGCTGCTGATCTGCTGCTCCGGTTCATCCCCGTGTACCTCCCCAGGGCCTTCCCTGCATCCCTGGGGAGCTCTCACCCATGCTTTGGGATGCTCTCCACACAGTCCTCTCCAGCTTTGAGGCCAGATGATGAGTCCTGTCTCCTTGTGGATGCCCGGGCTCTCACTGTGCATGGTGGGCACGCAGTCAATGCTGGCTGAATGCCAACCATCACAGCCTTGGGACAGCCCACAGCATGTCCCAGTAATCCTTCAGTAGAGCCACTGAATAGAAATAGCCCTGTTTCATAGAACATCCTGGAAGGAAAGGCTGTCTTCTCCTCTTCCTTCCTGGCATTAAGAGTTTGACTAAGTATCTGGAATGATCTATTCAGACCCTGTCCGTGAATTACAGGGCCAGGCCAGCCTTCTCCACAGTAACATCTTTATAAGAAGGGCAGGCTAGCAGCGCCTCTGTGCACTCTGCCCCTAGGAGCCCACCATGACTGCGGGAGCACCTCGAGGTCTGGCCTCATCTTTTCCTCTCCTGGCCTCTGCTCCTTGACCCTGTTTTGTATAAACCTTTCATTTTCGTCTCAGGTTCAAAGGATTTGTTAACAAAATAAGCCCTACCAATAGGGTTTCCCTTGTGGCTCAGACACTAAAGAATCCTCCTGTAATGCAGGGGACCTGGGTTTGATCCCTGGGTCAGGAAGATTCCCTGGAGAAGGGCATGGCAACCTATTGCAGTATTCTTGCCTGGAGAATTCCATGGACAGAGGATCCTGGCAGGCTACAGTATATGGGTTTGCAAAGAGTCAGACATGACTGAGTGACTAACACTACTACTACATATAAATAAACAATATCAATATTTATTACAGAATTATCTAGCTTACTTCCAATATACTGATATTAAAAGAAAAGAAAAATAGAAACAGCAGAGGGTGCATCACCAAATTAGCTTTTGACCAACATCCAGACTTAAATATCACTGGGATGTCACAGCACATCTGGAGTCCCCACTGGGAAAAGATCCCAGACAGCATGTCCATTTCATGAGTGAGGCTTCAAAGACTGCAATTCAGGTTCCTTCTTATAATTATAATCCCAGAGTGCAAATTGATATGTCATCAGTCTGTGAGCAAGTTGCAGCTCTCTGTGTGTGTGTTCAGTCATATCTGACTCTTTGCAACCCTTTGGACTGAAGACTGCCAGGCTCTTCTGTCCACTGAGTTTTTCTAAGCAAGAAGACAGCAGTGAGTTGCCATATCCTCTTCCAGGGGAACTTCCCCACCCAGGGATCAAACCTGTAATCTTGGATCTCCTAAAGGGTGGGTGGATTCTTTACCACTACCAGCACTTAATGCTGTTTTATTTGTCACGTAAAACTTGGAATGTTGTTAAGCCCAGGGCATGGTTGGCCAGACACCTTCCAGGACTCAACAATCTCAAGATTCCTCCCCCATCTTATCTGCTGTGCCACAAGGCTTGCCTCAGAGCAGGCAGGCAGGGCATTCCCAGTCAGGGCAGGTTAGAAGCAAGGTCAGAGGCCTGCTCTGCTTTGTCTCTGAAGCCTAGTTCAGCTCAGTTCAGTCGCTCAGTTGTGTCCGACTCTTTGCGATCCCATGAATCGCAGCACACCAGGCCTCCCCGTCTATCACCATCTCCCAGAGTTCGCTCACACTCACGTTCATCGAGTCCGTGATGCCATCCAGCCATCTCATCCTCTGTTGTCCCCTTCTACTCCTGCCCCCAATCTCTCCCAGCATCAGAGTCTTTTCCAATGAGTCAACTCTTCCCATGAGGTGGCCAAAGAACTGGAGTTTCAGCTTTAGCATCATTCCTTCCAAAGAAATCCCAGGGTTGATCTCCTTCAGAATGGACTGGTTGGATCTCCTTGCAGTCCAAGGGACTCTCAAGAGTCTTCTCCAACACCACAGTTCCAAAGCATCAAATCTTCGGTGCTCAGCTTTCTTCACGGTCCAACTCTCACATCCATACATGACCACAGGAAAAACCATAGCCTTGACTAGATGGAACTTAGTCGGCAAAGTAATGTCTCTGCTTTTGAATATACTATCTAGGTTGGTCATAACTTTTCTTCCAAGAAGTAAGCGTCTTTTAATTTCATGGCTGCAGTCACCATCTGCAGTGATTTTGGAGCCCCCCCAAAATAAAGTCTGACACTGTTACCACTGTTTCCCCATCTATTTGCCATGAAGTCATGGGACCAGATGCCATGATCTTCATTTTCTGAATGTTGAGCTTTAAGCCAACTTTTTCACTTTCCTCTTTCACTTTCATCAAGAGGCTTTTGAGTTCCTCTTCACTTTCTGCCATAAGGGTGGTGTCATCTGCATATCTGAGGTTATTGATATTTCTTCCAGCAGTCTTGATTCCAGCTTGTGTTTCTTCCAGTCCAGCGTTTCTCCCTGCTTATTTAACTCTGAAGCCTAAATGAGACTATATTTAACTTCCCTAACAGTCCCTCACTTACGACCCAACTCCTGGCTCTGGGATGTCCACTTGCCTCACAGGAGCTGCGTTCGGCTGAGTTCGTCTATGTGGCCTGGGTTGGTTATGGAGGTTTCCAGGGTTAACCACCCCTCCCCACTTTCCTCAGCCCCCCTCATCCCAGGTTCAGCCTTTGAGCCTCCAGCAGCTTACCCTGAGGGTAGCCTGGGTCTCCACTCTCTGGCCAATTTCAGCACGGTGACTGCAGCAGCGTCTGGTCAGGTAGAGTTTTCTTGCAATAGGACCATGGAAACACCTCTGGGCATGGAGAGCCGGCCCTTAAGAGTGGAGGCATGTACAGTGGTTCTGTGGTTTAGTTTAATTTTGTGTGGAAAGCCTGTTGGCCTCCTTGTGCTGGTGACAGAGAGGATGGAGGTGCGGTTCACCTGGTTTACCTCAGAATGGGGGTGTGAGCTACTACATATACGGTGGATAAGCCACAAGGCCTGTGGTACAGCATAAAGAACCATGATGGAAAAGAATATAATAACAAATATGCACATAAAACCGAATATATGTGTGTTAAAGTCTCTTCAGTCATGGCTGACTCTTTGTGACCCTATGGACTGTAGCCCTCCAGGCTCCTCTGTCCATGGGATTCTCCAGGCAAGAATACTGGAGTGGGTTGCCATGGCCTCCTCCAGGGGATCTTCCTGACCCAGGGATCAAACCCACGTCTCTGACATCTCCTGCATTGGCAGGTAGGTTCTTTACTGCTAGTGCCACTTGGGAAGTCTTGAATATATATATAAAAAACTGAATCATTTTGCTGTGCAGCAAAAATTATTACAACATTGTAAACAGCTATACTTCAATTAAAAAACAAACAAACAACAACTGTGTAGCCACAGTTCAAATCCAGACCTGTCTAGACGGGGATGGGAAGACGGGGTCCTGGGTTTTGGAAAAAGCATTTTATCACCTCATATCCCCTGTACCTGCTCATTATCTGGCCCCGAGGGCAGAAGACCACAGACCAATGTGTCAGCCTGCCTTCCTGCCTGCTGACTGCCACCCTGCCCTCTCCTGGCCACACCCCAGGCATCCTGCCGCAGCAGGCCTAGGATGTGGGGCTGGACCAAGTAGACCTCTGTCCCCGCCCCTCCCTGATACCCTGTCTGTCACCATCCCAGGAGATGATTCCCAATGGGAGATGAATACTCAGGCTAAGTGCCAGACTGGCCGGCATGCTGGGGACCCCACACCCTCCAGGTATCAACCTTCACCTGACGGACTGACCGCAGACCCCTTATATTCATCTGATTCTGAGAGAAAGCACACTGCAATTTAAAAGAGTTGGAGTGTAAATAGTAAAATGTGATGAAATGGTAACCTTAGGGTATAAGGAAATTTCACAAGGCACCCGGGTGGATGGAGAGGACCTGAGGGTGCCCCTCAGACTTGGCAGATGCCCTCATCCCCACAGCTGAGCCTCCTGCCTCCCCAGATAAAATACAGATGCAGTCTGCCAGACGGCTTCTGGGGGTCAGAGTTGATCCCCAGCTGCTGAGCAACCAGGAAGCCATGAGCCAGGGCCTTGGCAGGTGTGTGGAAGCACGGAGGGTGCATGGGCAAGAGATGTGTGGGGCAGCAAACATGGTTAAGGAGGCAGGGGAGAGGATCATCTGGCTGGACTGCAGCTTCAAGGTCACTGAAGGACCACTTTCTGCACTTGTAGCCATGGTTGGATATCCTTACTTCCTGCAGCCGTACAGCTCTGGCCAGGGGAGACCAGCCCTTTCCTCACACAGGGTCCCTACTGACTGGTCTGCTGAGAACCCTCAGGGTCTGCCCAATCAATGTCAGGGAGAAAGGCTCAGAGGAATTCTGCTCAGGATTTTGAGACCAGAGAAGCACCAGCATCCTCCCCTGGATGGAGTGAGTCTCAGGTGTGGCACGCAGTGTTTTCTAGTGCACAACCCCCCCGCCCCTCCACCCCGCCATGGGCTCACAGCTCAAATTAGTCTTCTTTATGAGCTTTCTTCATTTTATCGACTCACCTTCCACTACCCCTTACATTTGTTTCCTGGGACGACTTACACGCACATTCTTAGTTCTTTATGTGCTTCTGGAGAAACACATTCTCAACAGACAAATCAAGCACAGAGCAAAAGGATGAACGGTATGTTGCAGGTTGTTACGATGCCAGCGTGTGGTCATAATGAACACTATAAAGCAAGCAAAGGTAGCCATGTTGGGACTGAGCAATTGAGAGTTACTTAATAAGTGGACAATACCTGAAAATCATACAAGCTATGATTAGGTCCCTTGCAAAGTGCAGCAGCTAACTCAAAGGGCTATTGGGAGGATAAAATGAAATTGTAAATGAAAAGAGATTAGCATGCTCACCCGAAAACCTCTGCCTGTGATCAGACTCTCTTTGCACTAAGCCCATAGGTGTATCTTCAACTGTAAAGAGAAAGAAAGACATTGTCCAAGTTTGTGACTAAAACAGGCAAAAGGTCTTGATGTCATAGCTTTGGAATAGGCAGGACATTTGCTGGAAACTGAGAGAAACCCAACTCAAATGCGTGTAAACAAAAAAGAGGCCATATTGGCTGACGGAACTGAAAAGTCCAGGAGTAATGGCTTCAGATGTATTTTGAGCAAGGCACTTACAAGTATCTTTTCTCTATATTTCTGTTTTTCTTCTTGTTGGGTTCATTTTAAGTTCAGGCTCTTCCCTTGTGGGGCCCCATCAGCACTATAATTCCAGTGAAAGGAATTCACATCCTCCTCAGAGATATGACAGACTCCCTGAGAGTGTGAGGATTTAGCAATCGCCACTATCACCACTGCAAGAGTGTGTGTCCCTCATCCTGTGACTATATGTTTCCTTTCTGGTCTCAGGCAAGAGGTTTTACGTGAAAACTATTGAAATCTATCCCACAAGATTAAACTTATTAAATAAGCCTTTAGAAGAACTTTCTAAATTGGCATATGAGCAGAAGTATACGCTCTTTCCAGACTTCACAATGGCTAACGATCTGATGATGGTCTTCTATTATGATGTCCAAAATGATGCCAAAAATTTGAATGGTGAGAGAGTATAACGGTGGTTACCAATGACAGAGGAATTAGGGAGATTATGGTCAAAGGGTACAAACTTCCACTTAGAAGATGAATACGTTCTGGAGATCTAATGCACAGCGTTGTGATGATAGTCAACAATGCTGCTCTATTCCTCAAAGTTGCTAAGGGATTAGATCTTAAATGTTCTCACAAGAAAAGAGAAATGGTAATTGGGCGATGCATTGGCTAATTATACTATAACGTGGCAATCATACTGTAATGCATAGGTGTGTCAAGTCAACACACTGTACACCTTAAACTTACGCAACATCATGTCAATTACATCAACAAAGCTGGAAAAAGTTGGATACTCAAAAAAAGAGAAAATGAAAGTTGGACAAAGTCAAGGGCATAGTTTGGTCCTGGGACTTCTGTAACTAAGGCTTGTCCATCCGCAGCCAGCTCAAAGCTATTGTCATTCATTTATATATATTTTTTTATTTTTTTAAATTTTTATTTTAACTTTAGTTTACTTTACATTACTGTATTGCTTTTGCCAAACATTAACATGAATTCACCACGAGTGTACAAGCGTTCCCAAACATGAATCCCTTCCCACCTCCTACCCCATACCCTCTCTCTGGGTCTTCTCCTTGCACCAGTCCCAAGCATCCTGTATCCTGCATCCTGCATCAGATATCGACTGGCGATTTGTTTCTTACTTGATAATATACATGTTTCAATGCCATTCTCCCATCTCACCCCACCCTCTCCCTCTCTCTCTCCCCCAGAGTCCAAAAGTTCACTCTATGGATCTGAGTCTCTTTTGTTGTCTCGCATACAGGGTCATCATCCCCATTTTGATTTACACATATAGCAATCCAATCTGAGCAATTTGAAATCTTCACAAGTATATCTCTTTTTAATGATGATGGTTACATAACAGTAAATTTAGTACCAGCTTTTAGTTACTATAAAGAATAATGGCCCCTCAAAGATGTCTATTTCCTAGTCTCTGGAACCTGTGAATAACTTTCCGTATAGGTAAAAGAAACATGCAGATCTTGTTGAGTTAAAGGTGAAGAATTCTTAAAAGGGAAAAGAAGGAGGTGACCAGAGGTGTATGAAGAAACTGACAGAGTTATTTTCTTGCATCAGGATTCTCACAATTCATTGCTAGGCTGCAAAATAAGAATTTGAACATTTTGCCACATTATAAAAAAGGCGATTTTTTAACTAGTAAAAAGCAGGGTGTGACACGAAACTAACAAGTGAAAAAATTCAAGTTAGAGTCATTCACCTGACTTTTTTTAACCTTGGGTTCTAATCCCGTTTCCTTATTACAAATAGTGACGATATCACTGACCTATACATTTCACACAAGGATATTGTGACATTTAGTGAAGAAAAATTATGTTTTATTTTTGTTTTATCTTATAAGATACTTTATATGTTTATTTCATTGTGATGATAATGTAAGGTATTATTAGTATCAGTTTAGTTCCTTATTTTCAGAGAAATTTCAGAGCATCTGAGGTTCACAAATGTTATGCAGCAATGATGATAAGAGCAATATTTGTGTATCATAATCACCCATTTGGAAAATTAGTGCTACTTTGGAATTAATGAAATACAAGAGTGCCCAATTAAGGTGAGTGTTAAATTCATCTAATGAACGTTACCTGTGCATCAATTGTTCTCCAAAGAACAGAGGTGATTTCTCTGGAAGAGTTACATGTATTAAACAGAAAATTTATAGCTATCTCGGAGATGTTTTTGCTCAAATGTTATAAGAGGGTTCACCTAATTGTAGCAATTATCTTTCTGCACTTCAAATTGCAGATACCACATGGCCAGCATCACCTAATAAACTGTGATGCTTGGGGCATTGATTGTAGATCTCAACAGGATTCATTTTCTGTTTTCTTTCTTTCCCTCTTTTTTAAATAGATAGAAATAAACTGAAATTTTCGACCTGGTAACTAATGTCCTTGAAGTAACCAGTAATTTTCGGCTAGGAGGAGCGAAAAGGTTTTCCCTTTGAGGTTTTAGCTGCTTTTGGGGACATGCAGCAGATCTAAACTTAGGGGATCAGACGCTCCTGGGTGGTCAGACTGTCTAGTGTGAGTACTTGCCAGCACTGGAGTCAGCCTTGTGGCAGAGAAAGAAAGAAAGAAAGTGAAGTCGCTCAGTCGTGTCCGACTCTTTGCGACCCCGTGGACTAAAGCCTACCAGGTTCCTTTGTCCATGGGATTTTCTAGGCAAGAATTCTGGATTGGGTTGCCATGTGGCAGAGAGGAGAGGTGCAAATACTGGAGAGAAAGAAAATATGAACAAAAGCTGACATCATCCTGCTAATGGAGCAGGCTTGACCTGTTAGGGCAGGAAGTATTACTAGTAGCAATAAGCAGGAACAAATAAAAATAATTTATTTTAGAAGAGATGCATTTAAAACTGCTTACCTGAAAACTGGATAGGTTTTTTTTTTTAATATAAATTTATTTATTTTAATTGGAGGTTAGTTACTTTACAATATTGTATTGGTTTTTCCGTACATCAACATGAATCTGCCACAGGTATACAGGTGTTCCCCATCCTGAACCCACCTCCCTCCTCCCTCCCCGTACCATCCCTCTGGGTCATCTCAGTGCACCAGCCGCAAGCATCCAGTATCATGCATCAAACCTGGACTGGCGATTTATTTCATATATGATATTATACATGTTTCAATGCCATTCTCCCAAATCATCCCACCCTCTCCCTCTCCCACAGAGTCCAAAAGACTGTTCTATACATCTGTGTCTCTTTTGCTGTCTCACTTACAGTGTTATTATTACCATCTTTCTAAATTCCATATATATGCATTAGTATACTATATTGGAGAAGGCAATGGAAACCCACTCCAGTACTCTTGCCGGGAAGGTCCCATGGATGGAGGAGCCTGGTAGACTGCAGTCCACGGGATCACTAGGAGTCAGACACGACTTCACTTTCACTTTCATGTGTTGGAGAAGGAAATGGCAACCCACTCCAGTATTCTTGCCTGGAGAATCCCAGGGAGGGGAGAGCCAGTTGGGCTTCCGCCTATGGAGTCGCACAGAGTCGGACATGACTGAAGCGACTTAGCAGCAGCAGCATACTGTATTGGTGTTTTTCTTTCTGGCTTACTTCACTCTGTATAATAGGCTCCAGTTTCATCCACCTCATTAGAACTGATTCAAATGTATTCTTTTTAATGGCTGAGTAATACTCCATTGTGTATATGTACCACAGCTCTCTGATCCATTCATCTGCTGATGGACATCTAGGTTGCTTCCATGTCCTGGCTATTATAAACAGTGCTGCGATGAACATTGGGATACAAGTGGACAGGGTTGTTATCAAGAATGAAATGATCATCCATGAACATTTCCTTGGAGTCAAACCCATTTGGGTTGGAATCCCGGATGCCCCTTTAGTTCTAACGGAAGCTGGGTTTCACATCTGAGAACAGACCGACGTGACCTTGCCTCCGAGCTGGTGGCTGGGTGGGGTGCAGGCTCATGCAGTGCCTGTGTCGGACACTGTGCCAACCGAGTGCTGTCGCTGCTGTCCTTGATGTTAGCGCTGGCATGGGTGGGAAAAGCTGGCATTACAACAAGCCCCTGTCTGCAATCAGGCTTTCCCACTGGAGATAAAATTAGTGGTCTGAATATTTACTTTGAGGTAAACTGAGGTTGTTTTCTATTTTATGGGAGCAGATACATCCACCAAAGTGCAGGGTTTGCCTAACTAAAATTTCTGTAACTCTGAGCAGCATTTTGCTTTGTGCCAGAGAAGGTGGGTCATTGTGTGTTTAGCTTCTTTTTTTGCCTCAACCCTGACCTTCACTCTCAATCATTTAGAACCCTTATTTTCTACTTCTATTCTTTAAAAAAACTAACAGTGCAAGTTTTTTCCCATTGCATGCTTTTAATTATCTTTATTAAAAATTTTTTTTGAAGTACAGTTGATTTACAATGTTGTCTTAGTTTTCAGTGTATGGCAGAGTGATTCAGTTATATATGCACACACACACATGTATTCTTTATGTTTTTATATATTCTATTCTACTATGGCTTATCTGAGGATACTGAATATAGCTCCCTGTGCCATACAACAGGACCTTGTTGTTCATCCATCCTATATATCACGTTTAGCATCTGCTAATGTCAGACTCCCAATACTTCCCTCCCTACCCCTTTGGCAATTGCAAATCTATGTCTATGTCTGCTTTGTTTCATATAAAAAAAACAAGTTTTCTCATGTTTTATTCATTGTCATGACAAATATTTATTGATCATCTGAGCTGGGTGTTGAGCTGGACCTGGGGCCCCTGGGAAGAGCCTGGGAGAACAGAAGGATGTTATTCAAATAAGAACTACCAACTGAGAAAGTTCAGTCCTTTCTAGAAAGTTCTAGAAATGTCCTCAGAGGCCTTCAACTACAGGAAGCCTGTCTTCAATGGGCTTATTTAGAAGATTAAAGTGAAGGAAATAAATTTGTGTAGAACTCCAAAAAAAATGACAAAGTGTTAATTATTCGAATGAATGTCTGATACATTAAAGGACTCTTTACCACTAAAATTTCATCTCATATTTTGAGCTTCTCCTGTGTGCCAGACCCTGAGGGCAGCACAGAATAACTGTGCTGAGCAATATTCATATTCTGCTCAGGATATTTCACTTTGTTATCAGGTGCAGGTCTGTGAAAAGCTTATTTGGGGACTAGAATATAAGCATCTGAACTAGTACTCCCAGGGCCACCCAGAACCACCACGCAGCTGGACTGCCCTCCTGTCACCGTCTGTGCCCTCTTGGGAATGGTTTTCTCTAACAGCCTCCCTGGCCTACATATAGGACTTTTCAGAAACACAAACATATAAAATTTTGTTTGTTCCTTTGTAACAGCCCACGAGAGGAACTTCTCTTTTTGATTGTTGATTCCTTTGTCTTGGCACAGAAAACATTTCCTTCTTTCTGTGCAAATGGCTGGTTTTGATATTTAGGACACAGAGTTGCAATTTTATTTATCTCTCTGCTTTAGCCAGGGTTGTGATTCATATTGAACACTATTTCAACTGATTCTCATATGCACATTCATATATTAACTTTCAGCAATGTTCAGGAATGAGCCCTGGAGAAGTCCTGCTGCTGCTGTGAAGTCGCTTCAGTCATGTCCGACTCTGTGTGACCCCATAGACGGCAGCCCACCAGGCTCCCTGGGATTCTCCAGGCAAGAACACTGGAGTGGGGTGCCATTTCCTTCTCCACTGATATTAAAGAACTCCTACTCCACTGATATTAAAGAAAATTTGGGGAAAGCATGGACTTACTCAAGAAGGCTGGAGCAGTGGTGGTTCTGGTTTTGGATAATTTGATGATTCAGGGAGGCCACCCCCTTTCTGTCTGCATCTTTTGCCTCGGTGTGTTTTGTTTTGTTGTTGACTTCTCTTCAGAGGGCCAGGATAATTCGGGGAGGTGTATTCGTCACATGAGTACATGGCCATGTTGACAGCAGCAAGGAGAGGGTGCCCGCAGGCTTTTGCACATGCCTCTGGGCAGACTGTTTCACATGCTTTTCCTAATCTAATAAGCAGGAGAAGGGAACAGAAGGGCCAACACTGAATTAGACTTTCAGGACAGATCCTTCCTAGAGCTGGAGGTCTATTCCCTTTGCACACGACTTGGTAGCACAGGTAAATGAAATAGACAGAGCTCTGTCAGCAAAGAAGAATAGCAGGTTACTGACAACTATGCATGAAATTTCCTTCATGCCTCACCTGAGGTTTATCTTTCTTGGATGAAATGTGCTCAAGTATTCAGTCCCTATTATGTGCCTTATTATTGGCAAATGCCTCAAATCCTTTTTCCTCTAAACAAAGTGGAGGCAGAAGTGAAAAAACAAATCGTGTTAAATACTCCTCTCCCTGTGGTCAGGTGATAAGCCCTGTGCTTGAGAACGGAAGCACAGACATTGAAGAAAAAAGCAGGAAGGTTAAAAGGTTGTGGTTCAAGAAGGAAAAATAGATCAACAGGCTTTTCTATGAGCCCGAGGAAGAGCCTGTCTGTCATCACTGATGCCCAGGGAGACCCCATAGTTTTGGCTTCTCATCATTGAGGGGAACTCAGGTGACAAAGATGCTTATGAGCTTAGATTTAAACATACCCTGTTGGGGGGTGTTCTGGAGATGAAGTCCCAGAAGCAATTATATACATGTGTAAAACTACTTTCAGAAAAATAGCTTCCTGAAAATACCTTACCTTCAGATAAATGACTTCCTAACTGTCCTCCCACTTACTTTTCTCAATCTTGCTGAGAGAAATACATTTTATCTGTGAAGAAACTGAAGGTGCGGAGTATGTGGGCTTTCCCCAGCATAATGGAGAGAACACGGGACCAGGCCTCTTGGAAGGGCCGTTGATCCAGACTTTTGCACACACTGTAGACCTCCATCTTGACTAAGACTTCAGTTGGTGGGAAGGGCACTTTGGAGTGGACTCGGCAGCACTGGGTGGGGTCTGTTGCTTCTTAGTAGGTTGTTGCTGCTGCTGCCGCTGCTAAGTCGCTTTAGTCGTGTCTGACTCTGTGCAACCCCCTAGATGGCAACCCACCAGGCTCCCCCGTCCCTGGGATTCTCCAGGCAAGAACACTGGAGTGGGTTGCCATTTCCTTCTCCAATGCATGAAAGTGAAAAGTGAAAAGTGAAATTGAAGTTGCTCAGTCGGGTCTGACTCTTCGCGACCCCATAGACTGCAGCCTACCAGGCTCCTTTGTCCTTCACTGTCTCCTGGAGTTTGCTCAGATTCATGGCCATTGAGTCAGTGACAATATGTAAAGATCTCATCCTCTGCCGACCCCTTCTTTTGCCTGCAATCTTTCCCAGCGTCAGGGTCTTTTTCAGTGAACCAGCTCTTTGCATCAGGTGGCCAAAGTATTGGAGCTTCAGCCTCAGCATTGGTCCTTTCAATGAATAGTCAGGGTTGATTTCGTTTAGGATGGACTGGTTTGATCTCCGTATAGTTCAAGGGATTCTCAAGAGTCTTCTCCAACACCACAATTTGAGAACGTCAGTTCTTCAGTGCTCAGCTTTCTCTGTGGTCTAACTTTCACATCTCTGTGCTTAGTCTCTCAGTCAGTCACTTCTGACTCTTGGAGACCCTCCTGGGCTGTAGCCCGCCAGGCTCCTCTGTCCATGGGAGTCTCCAGGCAAGACTACTGGAGTGGGTTTCCTTCTCCACTCACATCCCTACATGACTATAATATAATATAAAATGATATGGTAATTTATGATATGACATGACATAACATATAACATTATATAATAATATAATATGTCTAAATTCTATTTTCTGCACTGTGTCTGTTGACTTTTCCCAACCAGAATGATTTTAATTTAGAAGATAGGAAACAAGAACTGAAGAGGCAGGCGAAATGTTGGCTGAGTATAGAAAGTATTCTAAGGAGCAGAGTAAGTTTTTGCATAGAACCTGACACCCAGGAGTGCCTGTTATTTTTCCTGTGTCAGTGGCAGGGTCCTGGGGGAGGAAGGATTCGTCACAGCAGGTGAAAAAGTGGGGAATTGTCTAGAGTGAGGATTGCAAAGTCACGTGGGGGATGAAGCATTACTCCAGGGATGCTGCCACCAGCCCCATCTGTATGCACCTCTGGCCCAATTTCCCCTTTCGTGAGTCAGAAATGGGGAGCAATTTGAAAAAATGAAAGCCTTCACGTCTCTGGTATCAGATTGAATTTTCTCAAAGGTTATGTTAGAAACACTGCTGTGGTTACAGCAGATGTCACACAGAGCTTGTCAAGTTTCACTGAAGTTCCTGAAAATTGGTAACTTGCCAACAGAATAGCAATTGGGAATCGGGGAGGGTGGAGAGCATCACAGGGCGTGTTTCAGTCAATCTCTTCTGAATCTGAAGTTCACACAGCCTTCGACCCTTCCATCCTCAATTCTGCAGAATCACCAGTCCTGTGAATTTGTCCTCTGAGGTTTTATTTTTCCCCACTTGAAATGATGCCACAATTCCAGTGGCACCGAAGGTGACCCAGATCAGGGCCGGTCCGACACTGGACGGAACAATCACGGCCACACTGGCCTGCACCTTACGGGTCCCTGGGCTGCTTCTGCTGACTCAGTGACTGGTCTTGGGCTTTCCTGCCTGTGGCTCTTGAGGGTGTCCTGCTGACCTTAGTAGAGGAGTAGATAAAGATCCCTGCCCACAATTGAGCATTTTGCTTGTATGAGTGTCACTGATTTGCTTTTGTAGGGAAGGGAGCTTGACAGAAATGTCATGTCCATTCTCGTCCTCCTGTCATCAAATTTCAGACACTCATCTTCTTTTAAAAGGCAGGACCTTAAACTTCCTCTCTGATGGTGAACATCATATTGCTTTCTCTCTTTCTCTTCATAGGTTCTTCCTCACAGCCTATGATACAGGGAGTACTTCTCATCCAAGATGCATTAAGTCCCCCAGGTCCCTGACTGTCTTTCTAATGCTCCCCCCGACCAAAATCATTTATAATGCAGTATATATTCTTCCCATTACATCCTGACTCTGAGTTCACTCCTATTTCATAGTAATCAGTTTCCTGTCTCTGGAAATCACACACTTAAAGATCACCAAGAATATGGTGAGTCCATGTTTGATGTTTGGCTTCTCAATTCCCTCTCTCTGGACCACTGGGCAGGAAAGAAGGTGTTTCTCCTGAAATAGTACTTCGAGTAGTGGAGGAAGCATTGTCTCTTGGGTCTAACTCTGGAGCTTTGGTTCCACTACTTTCCAAATGAGTGAGCCTGTTTGGGCTATTGAGGGTTATTAAACCCGTTTTGCTCATCTATCCAGTGGGAATACTGATCCTTACTTTAAGATGTTCTCTTGAGGATTCACCCTGAGATCCCTTCTGCATGTGTGCCTAGTTGTGTCCATCTCTTTGTGACCCCGTGGACTGTAGCCCACCAGGTTTCTCTGTCCATGGGATTCTCCAGGCAAGAATACTGGAGTGGGTTGCCATTTCCTTCCCCAGAAAATCTTCCCAACTCAGGGATTGAACTCACATCTCCTGTGTCTCCTAGATTGGCAGGGGGATTCTTCACCACTGAGCCACCTGGGAAGCTTCTTGAGGCTCCTATAGGAATCTTCAAATTCACCACAAATAACTCTGAACTTATCATCCACTTTCCAGACTGCTGTGCCCTGGACACCAGAAATAAAACCATTACTCAGTCCTCATGGGAATCAGCCCCAAGTTCCTTCTTTGGCTTCACTTTCTGGAATTTTTATGGTCTTAGTTCTTTTTACCATCATTTTCTAGCTCTTTATCTTATTTTTTCTTCCTTTATCTCTGATAATTACTTCTGAATTATCCTCCCCATTTTCAGCCTCTGCTTCTCCTTCTCATGTGCCCTTGAATCATCTTCCAGGTTGTAGCTTTCATCATATTGCTCCTGATGTAGTGACTATGGAAACTGCCACTTGGCCACAGATAAAGTCATAACTCCAATATTCCATGACTTGATAGGAATTTAATATCTCAGATTTTAATTTTAAAATGTTCTGCCTGACACCATTCCTGGGCTCCTCCTGCAAGGGGCTGCTCTCTGTGCCCTGAACGACACCTGCTCTCCTCTTCTGGCCTGATTCAGGGTCCCCAGTTTAGTCTTCTCTCCCTCAAGCACTCTCCCTCGATGTCACCCTATCTCTGCTCTCAGAGGCCTTTCGTATCCTAAAAATGGTCCCCTCTTTCAAGACATGATCCAGAGATGAACCAGTTTAACTTAGTCTCTGCTCTCTGCTCTGCCGCTGCTGTTACAAGGGCTTCACCTCAGGTATTAAGATATTGTGTCTTTGCATTCATTCCTTAAAGTAACAGGACACTGTTTTTAAAATGTTTAGCTTTCCTCAGTGCCATGAATATGTTCATTTTCCACTGATGATTATTCCACTGAATTATTGACTTTAGAATTCAGAAAAAAGATGGGATTCCCTTAGTGGTTCAGTGGTTAAGACTGTGGACCTCCACTGCAGGGGACTTGGGTTCAGTCCCTAGTCAGGGAACTAAGAGTTAGCCTGCCACAACTAAGACATCCCACATGAGGCAACCTAGGCCCAGCACAGTCAAATAAATAATTTTTTTTTTTTTACCAGATGAAATAATTTTATTCAGTGGCAGAAGCTCAGAACTGATCCCAAATAATTTCTCATAATGCTTTTCTTTCTCATCTGCCCTATTCCCCATGTAATATTTTTAAATGGCATTTTAAAAAACATAAATTTATTTATTTTAATTGGAGGCTACTTACTTTACAATATTGTAGTGGTTTTGCCATTCATTGACATGAACCAGCCACGGGTGTGCATGTGTTCCCCATCCTGAAGCCCCTCCCACCTCCCTCCCCAT
>SJYQ01001131.1:154529-175663 GCA_006410935.1 Redunca redunca | reverse complement strand
GTCTTTGTATAATTTGTTTCATTTGAATTTCATTTGTTTATCCAGTTATTTTTAACTGTGCTGCTTAAATTGTGTATTTGAAATATTGATTATAAAAAATGTAATTTCGAGTCTAGAATAATACTACCTTTTATTGAAGAGAGTCAGCTTGTCTTTGGCTGGGCAGCTGACACAATGGGCCTCTGGCATCACTGCAGCCACTTCTAGGCAGTGGGACGGTTGGAGGCTGAGTGCAGGCCTGGGGTGGTCACTTCTGTCCATTCTTTTTCCAGCCTAGAGGGTGGGAGTGCTTCCAGGAGTCTTCCACTGGGGACCCTGAGCAACGCCAGCTTTCCTCCTCGACATTCAGGGCTGTGACACCATGCCACCCACTTTCCACTGAGATCCCAGGGACACAGGCAAAGTGCCTTAGCTCCTCTGTCCATGGAACTCTCCAGGCAAGAATACTGGAGTGGGTTGCCATGCCCTCCTCCAGGGGATCTTCCTGACCCAGGGATCGAACTCAGGCCACGCACATTGCTGGCAGAGTCTTTCCCATCTGAGCCACCAACAAAACTACCTCCAAGTGCAAGACTTTGAACCCTGGGCTGCTCGCTCCCTCTTGCCTCCAGTGTGGCTTTGGCTTAAATAACTCATTGCAACTCCAGAGCCTTCAGTAATGCATTTGAGGCATCTTATAGTGAGGAACAGCTGAGTTACAGTATTGGATCAGCTTTAGGTGTACAGCAAAGTGAAGCAGTTTGTGTATATACATATATTTTTCAGATTATTTTCCTTCATAGGTTATTATAAGATATAGAATATAGTTCCCTGTGCTATACAGTAGGTCCTTGTTGGTTATATCTTTCATATGCAGTAGTCTGGATATGTTAATCTGAAACTCCTGCTTTATCCTCCTACCATCTCCTTTCCCCTTTGGTAACCACAAGTTTCTTTCCTATGTCTACGAGTCTGTTTCTGGTTTGTAAACAAACTCATTTGTATCACTTATTATTTTAAATTGTTTTATATTGATTTATTTTTTGGCCACACCTTGCACCTTCTGGCATCTTAGTTCCCTGAACCAGGCTCCAGGTAGTGGTTGCCTGGAGTTGTAACAACTAGACCTCCATGGAATTCCTTCATGTTGTAGATCCCACTCACAATGGATATAACACAATTTTACACATCTACATCAGAATGGTTGGTCTGAGTCACTCAGTTTCTCATGACCTGAATTCATGCAAGTACTGTATCCATCCACCATCCAGTCCCGTGGAGGTCACCCTCTGCCACACAGACAGACACCAGGTCCGGTCCATGCTGACTTTCAATATCAAGTACAATGCAGGGACCTTTGGGCACTCGCTCCAGAGCTGTGTGCAGGAGTCATGGAAACAGCGATACACAGAGAGAAAAGCCTTCTGGCTTTTTCCAGGAGGCTTGCAGAAAGCTGTTCCTGTAATGATTCAAAGTGAGTGTAAGCCATGTTGCTGGTAATTCCTGCTCTAACTCTGCTCCTGAAGAGGACTGCTCCTTGCCTGGCAGGCGCACCTGACGCCGTCTACGTGTCCATCCTGAGAAGTTTCTGAGCTTACAGCTTCCTGAGGCGTCAATGAAGGGCCTAAGGTTTGAGATTTTTCTCAGACAGATCTGTAATTAGTTCTGTAAGGAAAGCCTGTGTCTACAACCTGAAGATATTTCATTTTCACATAACTTGGTGCTTGGGAGATGTTAATAATATTTTCATAAGCCCTGAAGAATAGAGTACAGCATGTCAAAATTATCAGCAAAATGACGTTACTTTGTGTTATGAGTGGGAAACTTCAGTGAAGTGAAGTGCAAGTGTTAGTCATTCACTCGTATTCGGTTCTTTGCAACCCCATGGGCTGAAGCCCACCAGGCTCCTCTGTCCATAGCATTCTCCAGGCAAGAATACTGGAGTGGGTTGCCAGGCCCTTCTCCAGGGGATCTTCCCAACCCAGAGATCGAATCCGGATCTCCTGCATTGCAGGCAGAATCTTTACTGTCTGAGCCACTTCCTAGGTGAAAGGAAAAGGTATCTAACTCATTTTTCCACTAAAGTGTCATAGTTCTCCTGCTATTTGTTTAGTAGTGTTAAAATTCTGTCTCTGGATAAGTCCTTTTTGACTTACGTGTCCTGTTTTGTGGTGTCATTTCCCCTTGAAAACCGAAGAGTGTTCTAAAACACCCTGTGGCAAAGAAAGCTCACTCGATAAGCAACAGCCATTCAGTCTACAGTGTGAGCTGCTGAAATAAGATTTGGGTTTGTGTTTTAATCAGTATGGAGGGGACAGGTAACGTGGTTATGTTTGCAACATTCCTGACTTAATCAGTGAGTGAAAATTGTTCTGCTCTTTTAAAACCATCATTCAAAACACACCCTGAGGTCTTTAAAGATCCTAAGTCATGAAGCTCATAAACTTTTCATTTTCTGGAATTGAGAGGAGCCTGCAGCAGCCTTTGACTGATAGGTTTCTCCATCTCAAGTACTCATTTGGTCCCTAACTCACTCCTAGACATCAGCGTCTCCTGCCATAATTCTGCCAGGTGTTTGTGAAAAACTACTGCCCTGGAAAGTTACAGGCAGAGGATAGAAGAGTTTAACTGTTTCCTACCACAATTACTGGGCTTCCCATAAGTGCTAGCCGCTGCAGGAGACTTAAGAGACGTGGGCTCGATCTCTGGACTGGAAAGATCCCCTGGAGGAGGGCATGGCAACCTACTCCAGTATTCTCGCCTGGAGAATCACGTGGACAGAGGAGTCTGGCAGGCTACAGTCCACGGGGTCGCAGAGTCTGGACAGGACCGAAGCTACCTAGGAGGCACATGCATCACAATTACCAAGTGACAATTGTTTGGGGAAGTTAAACAAGCTTCAGGCACAAAGCAGCGTGGGCCTCTGACCTTGCTTCTAACCTGCCTGAACACTGCCCTGACTATGCGTGTCCTGACTGCCTGCTCTGAGTGCAAGGCTTGTGGCACCACAGATAGAATGGGGGAGGAATCTTGAGACTGTTGAGCTCTGGGAGGGAGGGGAGTTTGGCCAACCAAGCTCCAGGCTTAACAACATTCCAAGTTTGACAAGACAAAACAATTAGCATTATCATGAAACCAGAGCTGCAATTTGCTCACAGAAGGATGATGATGTCGGTTTGCATCCTGGGATTATAAGCAAGAACTCCTAACTGCAACCTTTGAAGTCTCACCCAGGGAGGGGACACGCTGCCTGGGACCTCTTCCCAGCTGGGACTCCAGATGTGCTGTGACACGGGACTTCCAGCACTGACTGAGCCTGGATGTTGGTCTGAACCCAATTTGGTAATGTATCATCTATTGTTTCTATTTCTCTTTTCTTTTAATATTAGAAAATTGAAAGTAAACTAGATACTTCTCTAATAAATACTGGTATTATTTATTTGTATAGGACGAGAGGCTTATTTGCTTTAGCAAATCCTTCGAACCTGAGACAAAAGTGAAAACTTTCTGCAAAACAGCAATCCTGACCAATACCCAACACAGTGAGCCCCTCCATATGAAACGTCAAGTTGCAGACTTTCATACACTAATGTGCATCTGATTCTAGGGAACCTCAACCTTTGCATCAACGTCAGGCATCAGTGAAACTGCAGTGAACTGCTTGTCCTCCATCCCCATTGCTGACGACCCTTCCGCTTCACCATCTCCTACCTCCTCTCCCTCCTCCGGTCAGGAATGCTTCTTGTCTGTTCACTTGATGCCAGCCCCTGTGTGCCAGCTATTGTACTGTACTGCTGTACTTTTCAAGATACTGGATTGTAAGATTAAAAATGTTTTCTTTATTTTGGTGTTTGTTTTTATGCACTATTTGTGCGAAAAATATTATAAACCTAGTCCAGTATAGAACTCCAATTTTGTTAGTTGCGTACATAGACTAACTCTGTTGGACTTACGAACAAATTGGATTTAAGAACATGCTTTCGGAATGGAACACATTGGTAAGATTAAATCAGTGGACTTTGAGTGAAGCAAATTGTCCTCTACTGTGTGTGGGGCTTTATCCAATCAGTTGAAAGACTTAAGACAAGAGGTTGAGGTTCCAGGAAGAAGAGCCTCTGAGATGAGCTGTAACATCACCTCTGCCCTGAGTCCCTATCCTCCTGGTCTACCCTGTGGATATCAGCCCCCATGGTCTCACGAGCCAGTTCCTTAAAGACAATCATCCTCTTTCTCTCTCTGTCTCTTTCTACACACACACACACACACACACACACTATTGCTTCTTTGGAGAACTTTGACTGATACAAGCAGTTGCAGACACATAAAGAGAGACGAGATACAGTCCTGAGATTTGAGATTCAAAAATTAGAAACACACATCTTTGCTGAGATATTGCTTGTGGGGATCAGACAAAAGAGAAAGCAAGCTTGGATCCTACATTTGGGCAAGATGCCATTTCCTGAGATGGGGAGAGGGCGGGATGTTAGTTGTGGCAGTGGGGTCACTGGGAGTCAGTGTGAGGGTTAGTGAGGATCATTGAGGGTCAGTGAGAGTTAGAGGGTTAGTGGGGGTCACTGGGGTCAGGGGAGGTCAATGGGCATCAGTGAGAGGGGCTTAGTGGGGCATCAGTGGGGTTACTGGGGATCAGTGGAGGTCAGTGGAAGTCAGCGGGGATCAATAGGTGTTATTAAAGATTATCCTGGAGGTGTAGAGTTTGAAATGCCAGTTATTTCACACAGCGATCCCACATGGTACAGTTCAGTTCAGTTCAGTCACTCAGTCGTGTCCCACTCTTTGCGATCCCATGAATCGCAGCACGCCAGGCCTCCCTGTCCATCACCAACACCCGGAGTTCACTCAGACTTGCATCCATTGAGTCAGTGATGCCATCCAGCCATCTCATCCTCTGTCATCCCCTTCCCTCCTGCCCCCAATCCCTCCCAGCATCAGAGTCTTTTCCAATGAGTCAACTCTTCACATGAGGTGGCCAAAGTACTGGAGTTTCAGCTTTAGCATCATTCCTTCCAAAGAAATCCCAGGGCTGATCTCCTTCAGAATGGACTGGTTGGATCTCCTTGCAGTCCAAGGGACTCTCAACAGTCTTCTCCAACACCACAGTTCAAAAGCATCAATTCTTTGGTGCTCAGCCTTCTTCACAGTCCAACTCTCACATCCATACATGACCACAGGAAAAACCATAGCTTTACTAGACGGACCTTAGTCGGCAAAGTAATGTCTCTGCTTTTGAATATACCATCTAGGTTGGTCATAATTTTTCTTCCTAGGAGTAAGCGTCTTTTAATTTCATGGCTGCAGTCACCATCTGCAGTGATTTTGGAGCCCCCCAAAATAAAGTCTGACACNTTGAAATACTCCTTTTCCTATTTGGAACCAGTCTGTTGTTCCATGTCCAGTTCTAACTGTTCCTTCCTGATCTGCATATAGGTTTCTCAACAGGCAGGTCAGGTGGTCTGGTATTCCCATCTCTTTCAGAATTTTCCACAGTGTATTGTGATCCACATAGTCAAAGGCTTTGGCATAGTCAAGAAAGCAGAAATAGATGTTTTTCTGGAATTCTCTTGCTTTTTCCATGATCCAGCAGATGTTGGCAATTTGATCTCTGGTTCCTCTGCTTTTTCTAAAACCAGCTTGAACATCAGGAAGTTCACGGTTCACGTATTGCTAAAGCCTGGCTTGGAGAATTTTGAGCATTACATTATAGCATGTGAGATGAGTGCAATTATGCGGTAGTTTGAGCATTCTTTAGCATTGCCTTTCTTTGGGATTGGAATGAAAACTGACCTTTTCCAGTCCTGTGGCCACTGCTGAGTTATCCAAATTTGCTGGCATATTGAGTGCAGCACTTTCACAGCATCATCTTTCAGGATTTGAAATAGCTCTACTGGAATTCCATCACGTCCACTAAATTTGTTTGTAGTGATGCTTTCTAAGGCCCACTTGACTTCACATTCCAAGATGTCTGGCTCTAGGTGAGTGATCACACCATCATGATTATCTGGGTCATGAAGATCTTTTTTGTACAGTTTTTCTGTGTATTCTTGCCACTTCTTCTTAATATCTTCTGCTTTTGTTAGGTCCATACCATTTCTGTCCTTTATCGAGCCCATCTTTGCATGAAATGTTCCCTTGGTATCTCTGATTTTCTTGAAGAGATCTTTCCCATTCTTTTGTTTTCCTCTATTTCTTTGCATTGATCACTAAAGAAGGCTTTCTTATCTCTTCTTGCTATTCTTTGGAACTCTGCATTCAGACGCTTATATCTTTCCTTTTCTCCTTTGCTTTTCGCCTCTCTTCTTTTCATAGCTATTTGTAAGAGGCTTATGTCAAAAAGGCATCTTCGGGCTTTGGAGAGAGCATGGAATTCAATATCCCAAATCACCGTTCAAATCTTGATTTTGCCATTTACTGTCTCTGAGCAGGTGACTTTGGCCTGTGGATCCTGATTCCTTTTTATAATCTTGAGATAAAGTAACATCTATGTCACAAAGTATTTTCGAGATGATATCCCAAAATATATATGTTAATACCAGCTTCCCAGGTGACTCTGCCATAAAGAATCTGCCTACCAATGCAGGAGATGCAGGAGGCAGGGTTCAATCCCTCGGTCATGAAGATCCCCTGGAGGAGGAAATGGCCACCCACTCCAGTCTTCTTGCCTGGAGAATCCCATGGACAGAGGAGCCTGGTGGGCTGCAATCCATGGGGTCGCAAGGAGTCAGCCACCACTGAGCCGCTGAGCATGCATGAATACACATCCACCAATATCAAAGATACCGAAGTCATGGGTGTTTCAGTGATGTGAGCTGGGAAACGCTTGTTTTGGTGAAGGTGAGGGTGTGGCCATGTTTGCTGGCTGTGTTATTCATCAGTCTGATGCTGCGGGTTCCACGGAGCAGGACTGCTTGGAGGACTGCTGGGAGACCGGCTTCCAGGCCTGGGTGGCACCCCAGGGTCCCTGTGGAGATCAGGTGGGCAGGAGCTGACCTCACAGCGGCCCCTGCCTCTCAGCACTCCTACACCATCTGTGGGAAAAGACCCATTCCCATTGCTTGACTCCTTAACCTTTGATGGAGCAGCACTTTTAAAACAACAGAATAAAAATAAAATGCTAGAAACACAATTTTAAGAAAGACAAAGCGTACTAAAGCCCTGGTTACTTACAGGCATGTTCAGCATGTAATACCAGTCTGTGAAATTGCTGTAAAAGGTACCAAATATTTCATCTCCATTTTTTCCATTTGTCTAGGCAAGGACTTGCGGCTTCCCAGGTGGTGCTAGTGGTAAATAACCCACCTGCCAAGGAGATGTAAGAGATATAGGTTGAGGAGGGCATGGCTACCCACTCTAATATTCTTGCCTGGAGAATTCCAAGGAGGGAGGAATCTGGCAGGCTACAGTCCACGCAGCTGCAAAGAGTTGGACATGACTGAAGTGAGTTAGCACGCGTGCAGACAAGGACTCATAACAAGGACATCACCTGCTGTGAACTCAGGAACATCACTGGAGCAGCATCAACTGTGAAATAATTCTCAGAAATTTTTGAGCTGGAGACCACAGGGAACAGGTCAAATTTATGGTGATTTATTAGAGGAAGGGTCAGAATTGTAATTTGGAAATCACAGGGGTCCCTGTGTTTGTGACGTGGGGGAATGTGATCCATGGAACTCAGGTCCTCTTAATCTTGCTCTGTAATCAAGCCCCTCGACTGAGGATTGCGGGCGTGGACGGGGGCAGGTGTCCAGTGGCCACACTGCATCCCTCCTAGCACGGGAGGTGCTGCTCTGCCTGAGAGCCCAGCCAAGTGGGGGAGGGAAACAAGGGTGGTATTGCCCATGCCAACCTGGCAGGGCTTTCTACCTGTGCTCTCATTAAGGGTGTGAGAAGGGGAATTAGGTCTCCACGTTGGAGACCCAGTTCTCAGCTGTGAAGAACCAAGTTTCCTGACCACAGGCACTCTTGGAAGTTGGGTGGAGGCAGGGGACCTTTGTAGCCTGCCCACAGTCCCACCCGTGGGGCCAGCACAGGGTCAGGGGTCAAGGGTGAGGGAGACAGCTCTGGGGGGCAGACCATGTATAGCCCTTATCTCCTTGGTTGACATCTCCTGTTCCAGGGAACTCATCTGTTAACTAATTAAATTTTATTGGTATGCATTCCCCTTGAAAGATGCCAACAAATAATATCTCTGAAAGAAGGCTTTGCTAACTAAGAAGGGAAAATATTGCTTGAGCCCTGAGAACCATAATAAATTTGAGAAGAAATGCAGGTCATACACTGGTTTTCCTGGGAGTGGGAGCAGGACTGTTTGATTTTCCTGTGTAGCAGGCACACTGAACAGGAAGCCAGGAAGGAGACAGGTACCTATTGCATCTGATGATTCAGGAGACAAGTCCCAGCCTGTTACAGAGATCACACTTGGGAGAGGTTTGGACCTGGTCTGGATTAAGCTCAGGATGCTACGTCTGGTCGTTGAGTCCAGAAACCTTGTATAGGGCACTGTTTATTTTTTAAGAACAAGAAAAAGATTCAGGTATCATTTTTTTTCTTTACTTTGACTTGAGGCAATTCAAAGAAATGTTCGGACAATATTGGAATCTAGCCAAAAGTGGAAGACATCCAGATGAGGGTAAAATAAAAATGGCAACAGTGGTAGGGTCTTGGCAGCACATAGCATTTCTAGAAGTCGCCATTTCTAGAGTCTGTTCCTGAGCGTCCAATATTACGCATCAGCATGGGTAGTTATTGGAGTCTCCTAGCTACATGACAAGCCAACTAGTTGTGTAGAAACAGTGCTTTCCAGAATCAGAGACAGGAGGAGTTGGTTCTGTGCAGCCTCATAAGGGAATATGGAGTGAGTAATATACACATATTTGGTTCTTTGCTAAATATTAAGTACAAAGCTGTTTTCAAGCGAATTGATGTCATAGTGCATACATATGTTGCCATTTAGTTTAGCAGCTCGCTTTGCATGCCAGGTGTTCCTTTAAATGCAGTCACTGTGCATCATGCACTGTGTCAAAGTCAGAAAGTAGTGCAAGACTATTTTCTCATTTAAGTGCATGAAAATGCATACATAGTGTTTAGACATGCAAATCCCTTAGATAAATCCCTTTGATTAACTCTGGCTTTATTTCAAATGGTTATAATAGAGGCCCTTTCACATAAATAAAATATTATGATTCCGAGACAAAGAGTTTCTGAAAACGTTCTTGTGGGATCCACCAAGTGGAGGTGTTGAAACAGAAAGGGGCAACCGAAGGCTTTTTCTCCCGCTGCTTTCTTGGCCTGGGAAAGACCACGTGGGTACTTGCTCCTCTTGCTCTAAAACTCAGGGCAGCTTCATTTTTCTAAAGTATCTGGGTGGGAAGCCAGGGTGATGCATCATTTTGATTTATATCAGCAGTTCTAATGGTCCATTTTGCTCACCGCTGCCTTTCTTCCACCTCTGGATGGATTGCAGTACACTCTCTGCCCAACTGCTCTTTGTAATGAAATAGGTACAGAAGACCGCAGAAATATATTCTTAACTAAACTTTCAAAAATATGAAATAAACTGTGTGTGTGTAAATAGCTAGAATCAACTATTATCAGAAAGTATCAAATTATGCTATATTTTTTTGCCATAGCTTTTCTGAATTCATTTAAAAAGAGTTTGTTAAAAAAAAAAAAAGGAAAATGTGCCATGTGCCATAGTTCCTGTCTTTGTAGATTTCTTTCCAAGATGTATTTAATATTGCCACTTTAGATCAGAGGAGTTTTAGATTGTTTGATTTGTTTCATGCTTGCTGCATAATACTCTCTAAGTATATTTTCATGTGTTCTTCTTAAAATTAATGTTTGAACATGTTGTAATTTGCTTACATAGTCTGCGAGTGTAGGATTGTCTCTTGTTCTCTGGTCCTTACTTTGATGTTGAATATGAAGCGGTGGGCAGCTGCTGCTCTTCCCACATCATTGCTGCCCTGGGACTCTTCCTGAACAAGCAGCTCTCACCTGAGAACTTTCTCGTCTCAGAGAAGAGGAGATAAAAGATGTGGCAGAACTGTCCAGTGCTTCTCAGAGGCTCTGCCCAGGGGGTCAGGTGAGCTGTGCTCTCAGCGGGTGGAGCAACGCAGGTGGCCAAGTCTGCAATCACTAAGGCAGGAAGGACAATCCAGCCCATGGAGAAGCCACAAGTCTTAGAGCAGTAACAGAGTCTGGGGCAACTGTCATGCTCTCCTGCTGCTCTGAGACGCAACCTACTGCATTTTAATGGAGCAGCAGTCTCTACTCACATGTATAACGTTATATCAAAAATGTGTTTTCACTTTTCATATGTTTACAATCTGTTTTCTTTCCTTCCTTACTTCACGTCCTTAGCTAAAATGCTAGATAAACAATGTCATCATTTAACCTTTAGTATTAAATGTCTCTAGTGAATCGTGTCACTTAGTTCACAGCATGCTAACTGCCCTAGGAGTAGACACAACTCAGAAAAAAACTGTCATTTGGGAACTACGTTAGGGATTTATTCATTTTACAGCTTAAAGATATTTACAGGCACAAGTCAGACTATTTCCAAAGCACGGAGGAGTCAAGGTGTAAATAGGATCCAGAAAGCAGAATTTCTGTGGATCTTTTACGTGTTTATGCCACGTTTCTTTGTAATATTCAGCCCTTGCTTTCCCACTCACCAGGAAAAGGCAGAGTGCATTATTTGATGAGTTAGGTCTTTTAGTTCAGCAAATTTTAAAAAAATTATTATTTTAAAATTCATCTTTAGACATTGGAACAAATGAGGCGCACAAGAAATTATGTAAAATTGACAATGTGCTAATTTTTTGAAGCTGCATTGGCACTGTTCAAAATTTTACCAATTTGAGGAATAATCAGGGCTAAATTTCTCAGTAGCTATGTGTGTTGAAAGCCACCATCTATTTCCTGATCCTCTGGAAACGTTTCCTTTCCTTGTTGTGAAATGGAGCAGGGCCCTAGGGTCCTCTCCACATCATTTTTCCACCTGCCTTTTGTTTGTGGAAAAATTTTAGCCAAAGAATAAGATTAATAGAAGAAGTGAGAAAAAGCAGAAGCAAAAGCAAGCAATCAAACCAGACAAAACAATAACAGTTTAATAATTAACAAAGTCAAGGACCTTTACACAGCTGTAAATAGTATTCTGAGCCATATCCTGTGAGCTGTCTTATAGGTACTGAAATCCCCACCAGGTAGAAGAAGTTACCTGGTGAAGAAGAAGTTACATGATGGCCAGGCTGTAGCCATGACATAAGCTGCCGATGCTGAGAACTGAGTTCAAAGAAAGGGAACAAACCAACTCTGGAACTGAAGATTAACTGTACCTAAAGCAATCAAGATGACACTAATCAGACCACTGTATGACCAATTTCAAGATGACTGTCAGAGCTGATTCTGCTGTTTTTATCCATAGCCTCATCCCCCTGCCTATAAAAGCTGTTGCCTCTTGCCTATTGATTGCTGGTAGGGAGTGTAGGAGTTGGGGGAAGTCAGCCTTTGGACAGAAGTTCGCCCCTCCACATTGCCCCACCTCTTCACCCATGGTTTCCAGCCTCAGAAATAAAACAAAAGTTTCCCTTCCATCATCCTCACCTCTTTATTGACTTTTGAGAGGAGGTGAGCAGTTGGATCCCACGTTTGGCTACATATCCGACAAACAAAATTCCTCTCTTTGGTGATTACTTTTTATAATATTGAGACTAACTCAATGCTTTTCTCAATCTTTTAAAGTCAAATCATATTACTCATTAAACTTAGCATTTGAAAAAATAAAATTAGAATTTGTAAAGTCACTTCAAAATAAAACTTTAAAATTCTAACAAAATTTTAAGAATATTTATTTACTACATCAAAATCACTCCAGATGGTGACTGCAGTCATGAAATTAAAAGACGCTTACTCCTTGGAAGGAGAGTTATGACCAACCTAGACAGCATATTAAAAAGCAGAGACATTACTTTGCCAACAAAGGTCCGTCTAGTCAAGGCTATGGTTTTTCTAGTAGTCATGTATGGATGTGAGAATTGGACTGTAAAGAAAGCTAAGCGCCGAAAAATTGATGCTTTTGAACTGTGGTATTGTAGAAGACTCTTGAGAGTCCCTTGGACTGCAAGGATATCAAACCAGTCCATCCTAAAGGAAATCAGTCCTGGGTGTTCACTGGAAGGACTGATGCTGAAGCTGAAACTCCAATACTTTGGCCACCTGATGCGAAGAGCTGACTCATTTGCCAAGACGCTGATGCTGGGAAAGATTTAAGGTGGGAGGAAAAGGGGACAACAGAGGATGAGAAGGTTGGATGGCATCACCGACTCAATGGACATGAGTTTGAGTGAACTCCAGGAGTTGGTGATGGACAGGGAGGCCTAGTGTGCTGCAGTCCTTAGGGTGGCCAAGAGTTGGGCATGACTGAGTGACTGAACTGAACTGAATGTAGTAAATAAAACAATATAGTTTTAGTTCTTAAAAATCATTTCATGATCCTTTATCTCTCTGTTTTTGTTTTCACATTCCTATCTATTTTTTTCTATATTCATATATAAATTGTAACATATTAACACCATATTCCTGCTTTGTACTCTCATTTGGTTCAGTTCAGTTCAGTTGCTCAGTCGTGTCCGACTCTTTGCAACCCCATGAATCGCAGCACGCCAGGCCTCCCTGTCCATCACCATCTCCTGGAGTTCACTCAGACTCACATCCATCGAGTCCGTGATGCCATCCAGGCATCTTACCTCTGTCATCCCCTTCTCCTCCTGCCCCCAATCCCTCCCAGCATCAGAGTCTTTTCCAATGAGTTAACACTTTGCATGAGGTGGCCAAAGTACTAGAGTTTCAGCTTTAGCATCATTCCTTCCAAAGAAATCCCAGGGCTGATCTCCTTCAGAATGGACTGGTTGGATCTCCTTGCAGTCCAAGGGACTCTCCACAGTCTTCTCCAACACCACAGTTCAAAAGCATCAATTCTTTGGCGCTCAGCTTTCTTCACAGTCCAACTCTCACATCCATACATGACCACTGGAAAAACCATTTGGTTACTTAATACTAATTAAATTGTTTTCTCATTTTAAAGTTTTTTAGTCACTGAGTTGTTTCTGGCACTTTTGTGACTCCATGGGCTACAGCCTGCCAGTCTCCTCTGTCCATGGCATCTCCCAGGCAAGAATACTAGAATGGGTTGCCGTTTCCTACTCCAGGGGATCTTGCCTATCCAGGGATCAAACCCACGTTTCTTGCACTGGCAGATGGCTTGTTTACCAATGAACCACAAAGGAAACCCCTCATGTGAATAGATAGTTTTTAAAATCATTAATGGCTACATCATATTTTATCAGGCCAGTAAACTATAGTTCACTTTGTATAATTAAATAGTATCCTATTTTGGAGATTTGTTTTCTTTCCAATTTTTCATTAGCACACAATATTAAATGAAATAACTATTTTTATTCTTAGAGGACTTCTTTTCTCAAAATACTCATCGTAAGTTCGAAGAGTGACTTTGCTAGATTTGGCACATTTTCAGCTCTTGAAATCTGTGCCAAATTGCCTTTCTAAGACAGATATTTCAACTTACAGATCTGAATGATTTGTTATAATATGCGTTATTAAACCATCATCAATGGTAATTAGAAAATTTTGCTACATAAATTGTAAGGCTTTTAGGTTTAAACCCTTCTTCTATTCTTTAATGCATTTTTAAGTACCATTATTAGTAGTAATAATAATAGCCATTATTAGTAATTAGCAGCAGTAGTATAAAATACATAGGGAACATGTATCTTTATGACCTTTATTTCTTAGAGTTTTGACATTATTACATACAAGCTATTCCAGCCATCTTTCATTTCTGTTACAGACATTCTTCTTTCAATCATATAAATGTTTAATCAAATATGTGTATCAATTTATCGCTCTATTGGTCAAAAGTGAATTCAGTACTAAACGTTTAGTTATAAAAATGTTAACTGCTGGACCTGTAGAGCATGACCTCTAAGTTAATCAGGGAGCAGGATCAATAGGAAGGTATGGCGATGGAGGAGGGGATGTGGACGCTCAGTCCTCTGAGATGGGTCAGCAGGTTCTTCTGCTCTAAACCCAAATGAGGTGCCTGTAAGCCTGCGACCTTGACCTCCCACAGGAGCTGCAGCTGCTGGAGACAAGATGCATTGCTGTAGGGGTGAAACGGAGGCCACAGGGGGACAGCAGGAGGGAGCTGGCCGCCGCTCCTGCAGCTTCTGGTCCCTTCACGTGCTGGAAACATCACAGCCCCAACCTCGCAAAGCAAGGGAATGAAGGGTAAGTTTGGCACCAAGGGCAGCAATTTAGTATCTGCACTAAGGAGTGTTAGAAGAGGCAGGGCTTCCCAGGTGGTACAGTAAAGAATCCACCTGCCAATGCAGGAGACACAAGAGACTGGGGTTTGATCCCAGGGTTGGGAAGATCCCCTGGAGGAGGGTTTGGGAACCCACTCCAGGATTTTTGCTTGGAAAATTCCATGGAGAGAAGAGCCTGGTGGGCTACAGCCTGTTGGGCCACAGAGAGTCAAACACGACTGAATGAGGATGCACATGTGTAAGTGTTTATATATGTAGTGTACAGAGCTGGTGGAAGCCTATTTTTTGCTCTGTCAGTTGAGAGGGTGAAAAAGATTAAAAACAAACAAACAAACAAAAAAAAACCCAGTAACAATAAACACACCCAGCATCCGGATTTTGGTGTCTGGTACTATTCTCCAGGGGCTTTCCAGGTGATGCTAGTGATAAAGAACCCACCTGCCAATTTAGGAGACAAAAGATGAGCCAGTTTGGTCAGGAGGATCCCCTGGACAAGGGCATGGCAACTCACTCCAGTATTGTTGCCTAAAGAATCCCATGGACAGAGGAGCCTGGTGGCCTAGAGTCCATGGGTCACAAAGAGTTGGACACGACTGAAGCAATTTAGCAGGCACTTACTATTTTCCAATAAAATACATGAGGGCTCCTTGCAAAAGTGGTGATTTGTGGGGAAAAAAATAGAAGATAAGCCTGAAGCATCTTGAAGTGCTAGAAAATAAAGAAACACTTAAACACACATGCTCACAAAAATGCATGTCCACACATGGACACACACACAAAGACACACCACGATCTCACACATACCCACACTTACATGGCCACACACAGTTGTTGAGGATATTTCAGAGAAAAAATGCAGAAGCTGACTCACAGTGCTCCCAATATTTAAAACTGAAACAATCAAAATACATATAGTAGTTTTGAATTATAACTCAGTAAGTATAACATAAACATCCATGAGCCATACTGATATAAATAAGTGATAGATTAAATTAATAGATAAAGGTATAGAGACAAACTTTTCATGCAGAAGAATTCTGAATTATTCGTGTAGGAACTCCAACCTTAAGGAAGGGGGTATCACTCCCGTTCCTGCAGTGTAAATCTCACAGATCCACGTGTTTCCAAAGTACATGGCATGGAAGAAAAGGGGGGACGGTCATGTTGCAGTGGTGAAGCCCACCAAAAAAGCCCCCTGCCAGGTGGGTAAGGTCAACATCAGCAATCGTGTTGACCCCTGACTCATGACAAATGTTGACACTCGTTGACCCCTGACCCTGCACTGTGTTCATCTTCCCAATAACCCACAACTTCAGTCTTAGCATGAGAAAATGATCAAACTGATTTTACACCTCAAAATTGGTTAAGGTCATTAAAAGAAGGAATAAAAAATTGGAAACAAGGAAAGTCAGAAACCGCCACAGCCAAGAGAAGTTTAGAGACATGACAACTCAGCTTAACGCGGTACCTGCACGGGATTCAGCAACAGGAAAGGGACAGCAAGTGAAAACCATGAAGATGTAAATGAATAATGGACATTCATGGGTGGGAATTAATCATGATAACAATGGCTCACATCAGTTAACAATGTTAAAACTGTACAATGCATTTCACATGGGCACAATAGCAGGGGAGACTGTCGGGTATATGGAAACTCTCTGGACGATTTTCTCCTTTTTTCTGTAAATCTAACACTGCTTAAAAAAAGTAGACATTAAAAGTAGCTACAGTGAATATCTTTATGTACACATCTCTGGAACTTTGTTTATTTCTTTGACATGTGTTTCTGGAAGTGATATTTCTTTCTGCAAATATTTGTTTCTTATTAGCTTGGATGTACTTGAAAATATGTCTTGACTGCTTCTAGAGAAATTTTTATCAATTTATACTCATTTCTGCTTTATTGACTATGCCAAAACCTTTGACTGTGTGGATCACAATAAACTGTGGAAAATTCTGAAAGAGATGAGAATAACAGACCACGTGACCTGCCTCTTGAGAAATCTGTATGCAGGTCAGGAAGCAACAGTTAGAACTGGACATGGAACAACAGACTGGTTCCAAATAGGAAAAGGAGTACGTCAAGGCTGTGTATTGTCACCCTGCTTATTTAACTCATATGCAGAGTAGATCATGAGACATGCTGGGCTGGAAGAAACCCAAGTTGGAATCAAGATTGCCAGGAGAAATATCAATAACCTCAGATATGCAGATGACACCACCCTTATGGCAGAAAGTGAAGAGGAACTAAAAAGCCTCTTGATGAAAGTCAAAGAGGAGAGTGAAAAAGTTGGCATAAAGCTCAACATTCAGAAAACAAAGAAAAAAAAAAAAGAAAACAAAGATCATGGCATCTGGTCCCATTACTTCATGGGAAATAGATGGGGAAACAGTGGAAACAGTGTCAGACTTTATTTTGGGGGGCTCCAAAATGACTGCAGATGGTGACTGCAGCCATGAAATTAAAAGATGCTTACTCCTAGGAATAAAAGTTATGACCAACCTAGATAGTATATTCAAAAGCAGAGACATTACTTTGCTGACTAAGGTCCGTCTAGTCAAGGCTATGGCTTTTCCTGTGGTCATGTATGGATGTGAGAGTTGGACTGTGAAGAAGGCTGAGTGCTAAAGAATTGATGCTTTTGAACTGTGGTGTTGGAGGAGACTGTGGAGAGTCCCTTGGACTGCAAGGAGATCCAACCAGCCCATTCTGAAGGAGATCAGCCCTGGGATTTCTTTGGAAGGAATGATGCTAAAGCTGAAACTCCAGTACTTTGTCCACCTAATGCGAAGAGTTGACTCATTGGAAAAGACTCTGATGCTGGGAGGGATTGGGGGCAGGAGGAGAAGGGGATGACAGAGGATGAGATGGCTGGATGGCATCACGGACTCGATGGACGTGAGTCTAAGTGAACTCTGGGAGTTGGTGATGGACAGGGAGGCCTGGTGTGCTGCGATTCATGGGGTCATAAAGAGTCAGACACGACTGAGCGACTGAACCGAACTGAACTCATGCAAGGGTGCATTACATTCCTGGGTTCTCATACTATTGCAAATATTGGGTATCATTATTTTTTTTTAAGTTTTCCAAAAAGCTATTTTACTAAAGCATTATTAATGTGGTTCAACATCTTATGCTTTTATTTGACTCTGAAAATTTATGTGCTGATATACTAATTTTGGAATCCAAAACCCCTAAACCTCTTAAATTCACAAATTTGTTATTTTCATCCCTTCAAGGGGTCCTTGTACCTTCCTGTCAGAACTTCTCACATAGCTTTGCCCACTAAGGTACCCATAGCAGAGCTCCTAGTGGGCACACCCCTAGCTTCCCCACCATGTTCAAGGACCCCTGGTACCCACCCCACCCTCTCAGCTGAAGACTCTTGTTCCTTCATGAGGAAATGGAAGCTTCTGACATGATCTCCCTCAAATTCTATCTTACATCGACATGGTAGATTTATGAAAACTAAAAAAATTAACATCAGCACACTACTCTTTTTTTTAATCTTTCTTTTAAATGTAAATTTATATTAGAGTATAGCTGATTAATAATGTTGTATTAGTATCAGGTGTATGGCAAAGTGATTCAGTCATACATATACATGTTGGTCATCTGATGCTAACAGCTGACTTATTGGAAAAGTCCCTGATGCTGGGAAAGATTGAGGGCAGAAAGAGAAGAAGTCGTCAGAGAATGAGATGGCTGGACAACATCACCGATGCAATGGCCATGAACTTGGGCAAACTTCGGGAGATGGTGAGGACAGAGAGGCCTGTCATGCTGCAGCCCATGGGCTTGCAAAAAGTCAGATACAACTGGGCAACACAGGAACAACATATTTTTCAAATTCTTTTCACCTTTTGGTTAATCACAGAATATTGAGCAGAGTTTCTTGTGCTATACAGTAGGTCTTTGTTGATTGTCTGTTTTAAATATAGCAGGGTGGACATGTCAGTCCCAAACTCTCAGTCTATCCCTACCCCATCCTTTCTTCCTGGTAACCATACATTTATTCTCTAAGTCTGTGAGTCTGTTTCTGTTTTGTCGATAAGCTCATTTGCACAATTTATTTAAGTTCCTCTATAAGATTATCACATAACACTTGTCTTTTTCTGTCTGAGTTCACTTAGTTAGATAATCTCCAGGTCCACCCACGTTGCTGCAAATGGCATTATTTCCTTCTTTTTAATGGATGAATAATATTTCATTGTATATACATACCACACCTTTATCCATTCATCTGTGGATGGACATATAGGTAGTGCCTTACTGTTATCTGAAACAGAACTTCTTGATTTATTTATGTGAATTTCACCAGCTTTCCTAATACCCAATCTAGGAAACCATGCTTCATTTAGTCATCATGTGTCCTTAGTCTCCACCGTTCTATGACAGTTTCTCAGTTTGTGTTTTTTTTTTCCTATTGCTTGTCTTGCCTATGACACATTAGAAAATCACCAGTTTCGAAATGTGTAAGGTTTTCCCAGTTAGGTTTTTCTGATATTTTCTCCTTATTAGATAGGTTATGGACTGGGAAAGAATATCACAGAGGCAAAATGTTTTTCTTTCTCATTGTATCAAACCAGAAGACACATGATGTCAACATAATTTATCACTGATATTAGCTCAAACATTTCATTAAGTTGTATTTTATGTTATTTTTATAATTCTGATCTCCTTTTTGTTAGATGTGACTTGTTAAATCCAGCTTATACTAAAGGGCAGGGTAATTCAGCTCCACCTTCTAGAAAGAGATGTTTCAAATAATTTGTGAACATAAGTTACAGCCACCATAGTAGTTTTGTAAGAATATAATTTCTGTACAAAAGTTTTTCTGCTGAGTTTTCACTTACAGACAGGTTTTGCCAGCAGCAACTATCACTCTTAACAACAGTTTTCTATTCTCCTTACTATTCCCTTCCCTTCTTCCACATTTATTGCTTAAGGTCATTCTCTAAGAAAAGTGTAACCTTACCAAATATTTACAGAGTCAGTAATTTATCCATCAGTATAAAGTCACACCCTCTTCATGGATCACAGCCTTGTCGTGGTGAAGGGGCTTGCATAACTCAGTGAAGCTGTTAGCCATGCTGTGCAGGACCACCCAAGACTGATGGGACATAGGGAAGAGTTCTGATGAAACATGATCCGCTGGAGAAAGAAATGGTAGCCCACTCCAGTATTCTTGCTTCGAAAACCTCATGAACAGTATGAAAAGGCTAAAATATATGACACCAGAAGATGAGCCCCCACGCCCCGAGGTCAGAAGGTGTCCAGTATGCTACTGGGGAAGAGGGGACAGCAATTATTAACAGCTCCAGAAAGAATAAAGTAATTGGGCTGAGGTGGATGTGTCTGGTGGTGAAAGTAAAGTTAGATGCTGTAATGAATAATATCACATAGGAATGTGGAATGTTAGGTCCATGAATCAAGGTAAATTGGAAGTGGTAGAAGAGATGGCAAGAATCTCCTCCTCCTAGGAATCACTGAACTAAAATGGACAGGAACGAACAAATTTAATTCAGATGACCATTATGGGTGAGAATCCCTTAGAAGAAATGGGATAGCTCTCATAGTCAACAAAAGAGTCTGACATGGGGTAGTTGGGTACCATCTTAAAGATGACAGAATGATCTCTGTTCATTTCCAAGGCAAGCCATTCAATATCACAGTAATTCAAGTCTATGCCCCAACCACTGACGCCGAAGAAGCTGAATTTGACTGGTTCTACAACATCGATGTGAAAACCTACAACATCTTCTAGAACTAACACCAAAAAAATATCTTTTTCAACATAAGAGATGGGAATGAAAATTAGGAAGTCAAGAGATACTTGGGAAAACAGGCAAGTTTGGCTTTGCAGTACAAAATGAATCAGGGCAAAGACTAATAGAGTTTTGTCAAGAGAACACACTGATTACAGCAAACACCCTTCTTCACTAGCCCAAAGATGACTCTACACAAGGACATCACCAGATGGTCAATATTGAAATCAGATTGATTATGTTCTTTGCAGCCAAAGATAAGGAATCTCTGTACAGTCAGTGAAAACAAGACTTGGCTCTGACTGTGGCTGAGATCATGAGCCCTTTATTGTAAAAATTAGGCTTAAATTTAAAAAAGTAGGGAAAACCACTATGTCAAATCCTTTATGATTATACAGTTCATGTCCAACTCTTCTGTGACCCCGTGGACTGCAGCATGCCAAGCTTCCCTGTGCTTTATCCCTCCTAGAACTTGCTCAAACTCATGTCCATTCAGTCGGTGATGTCATCCAACCATCTCATTCTCTGTTGTCCACTTTTCCTTCTGCTTTCAATCTTTCCCAGTATCAGGGTCTTTTCTAATGAGTCAGCTCTTCTCATCAGGTGGCCAAAGTGTTGGAGCTTCAGCATCAATCCTTCCAAAGAATACTCAGGGTTGGTTTCCTTTAGACTGGTCTGATCTCTTTGCAGTAGAAGTGACAAATAGATTCAAGGGATTATATCTGGTAGACAGAATGCCTGAAGAGGTTCATACGATTATACAGGAGGGAGTAACCAAAATCATCCCACAAAAAAAGAAATGCAAGAAGGCAAAGTGGTTATGTGAGGAGGTTTTACAAATACCTGGGAAAAGAACAGAAGTGATAGACAAGGGAGAAATGGAAAGATATGTCCAACTGAGTGCAGAATTGCAGAGAATATCAACGAGAGATAAGAAAGCCTTCTTAAATGAACAGTTCAAAAAAAAAAAAAGATGAGGAAAATAATACAATGGGAAAGACTAGAGATGTCTTAAAGAAAATT
>SJYQ01001131.1:129223-154397 GCA_006410935.1 Redunca redunca | reverse complement strand
TGGTGATGGACAGGGAGGCCTGGCGTGCTGCGATTCATGGGGTCACAAAGAGTCGGACACGACTGAGCGACTGAACTGAACTGAACTGAACAGAAGCAAAAGAGACTAAGAGGAGATGGCAAGAACACACGGAAGACCTATACAAGAAAGTCCTTAATGACCTGGATAACCACGATGATGTGATCATTCACCTAGAGCCAACCATTCTGGAATGAGAAGTCAAATGGCCTTTAGGAAGCATTACTCTGAACAAAGCTAATGGAAGTGATGGAATTCCTGCTGAGCTATTTAAAATCCTAAAAGATGATGCCGTGAAAGTGCTGCACTCATTATGTCAGCAAATTTGGAAGATTCAGCAGTGGCCACAGGACTGGAAAAGGTCAGTTTACATTCTAATCCCAAGGAAAGGCAATGGCAAAGAATGTTTGAACTCAATACAATTGTGCTCATTTCACATGCTAGCAAGGTAATTCTCAAAATCCTTCAAGCTAGGCTTTAGCAGTACATGAACTGAGAACTTCCAGATATACAAGCTTGGTTTAGAAAATGCAGAGGAACCAGAGATCAAATTGCCAAAATTTGTTGGATTACAGAGAAAGCAAAGGAATTCCAGAAAATATTTATTTCTCCTTCACTGCTGCTGCTGCTGCTACTGCTGCTAAGTTGGTTCAGTCGTGTCTGACTCTGTGCTACCCCAGAGACGGCAGCCCACCTGGCTCCCCCATCCCTGGGACTCTCCAGGCAAGAACACTGGAGTGGGTTGCCATTTCCTTCTCCAATGCAGGAAAGTGAAAAGTGAGAGTGAAGTTGCTCAGTCGTGTCTGACTCTTTGCCACCCCATGGACTGCAGCCCACCAGGCTCCTCCATCCATGGGATTTTCCAGGCAAGAGTACTGGAGTGGGGTGCCATCACCTTCTCCTGACTATGCCAAAACCTTTGACTGTGTGGATCACAAAAAACTGTGGAAAATTCTTTAAAAGGTGGGAATACCAGGCCACCTTGCCTGTTTCCTGAGAAAACTATATGCAATTCAAGAAACAACAGAACTGGATGTGGAACAACCAACTGGTTCCAAATTGGGAAAGGAGTACATCAAGGCTGTATATTGTCACCTTGCTTATTTAACTTACATGCAGGGTATATCACAAACTGGAATCGAGTTTCTAGGGGGAAATATCAACAACCTCAGAAATGCAGATGATACCATTCTAATGGCAAGAAGTGAAGAGGAACTAAACAGCCTCTTGAGGAGGGCAAAAGAAGAGAGTGAAAAAGCTGGCTGAAAACTCATCAGTTCAAATAACTAAGATCATGGCATCCAGTCCCATCATTTCATGGCAAATAGATGCAGAAAAGGTGGAAACAGTGACAGATCTTATTTTCTTGGGGGTCCAAAATCAGTGTGGACAAAGACTGCTGCCGTGAAATTAAAAGAAGCTTGCTGTTTGGAAGGAGAGCTAAGACAAACCTAGACAGTGTATTCAAAAGCAGAGAGATCACTTTGCTAGCAAAGGTCCACATAGTCAAAGTTATGGTTTTTCCAATAGCCTTGCATGGATACGAGTTGGACCATAAAGAATGATGAGTGTCAAAGAACTGATGCTTTGGAATTGTGGTGCTGAAGAAGACTCTTGAGGATCCCTTGGACTGCAAGGAAATCAAACCAGTCAATCTTAAGGAAAATCAACCCTGAACAATCATTTGAAGGAGTGATGCTGAAGCTGAAAATTCAATACTTTGGCCACCTGATTTGAAGAGCCCACACATTGGGAAAGACCCTGATGCTGGAAAAGATCGAAGACAAAAGGAAAAGGGTTCAGCAGAGAATCAGATGACTAGATAGCATCATCAGTGGACATGAATGTGAGAAAGCTCCAGGAGACAGTGGAAGACAGAGGAGCCTGGAGTGCTGCAATCCATGGGGTCGCAGAGTCAAATATGACTTAGTGACTGAACAACGATACAAAGTTATAAAGATTTCAATATTTTGATTACAAATTAAAATTACTGTTATTTGTTCTGTTTCCCAAGTTTTTCTGGCTTTGGCCCCTGTGAGTTCTCTTTCAGGTAGGCTCGTGGTATCATTTTGACCCTGCTTTAAAAGCTGCTTTTTCTGGCACTAAATATTGCTCCAGGCTCAGCCTGCCTCAGTCCTAGAATCAATCACTTCTCCAAAGATTCTTTGTTCCTTTTATTAAAGAATGGGAAAATGAATCCAGCACTCTATAAAAAGAATTATGTAATATGACCAATTGGAATTTATTCCAGGCATGCAAAGCTATTTTAGCATTCAAAAATTAACTAATATAATCTTACATCTCAACAGGTTAAAGAAAATCATATAATCATATCAATAGATGCAGAAAATGTACCTGCCAAAACACAACACAAATTCATGATATGAATTCTCAGCAAATTAAGAGCAGAGGGAAATTTATATCAGCTAATAAAGAACATCTTCATAAAACCCACCTAAAACCTAATGTGATAATGGATCATGAAAAATGTGACAGAATTGTTCACTTACAATCTTCTTCTCTTGCTTAAAAGTATTAGCTAGGCTTAAAATTTTGTCTTGCTGCTTTCTGATATTCATAGTAAGTTGTTGAATAGAAGCTGGGAGACAGTGTTATCAGAGTCAATGTTTTGTGTCTGCTTTTGAATATTTCTTCATTGAGCATGATATGTTCTATTTGAAGGACACCCTCTTCTTTTTTGTGTTGCAATGCTAGTGTTATTTTTGCTTATTAAAAAAAAATTTTTAATATGTTTGCTTTACAATGATATTTCAGTTTCCACAGTACAGAGAAGTGAATCAACTACACATACTCATATATCCCTTCCCTTTTCGATTCCCTTCTTATTCAGGTCACCACAGACCACCGGAGAAGGCGATGGCACCCCACTCCAGTACTCTTGCCTGGAAAATCCCATGGACAGAGGAGCCTGGTGGGCTGCAGCCCATGGGGTCGCTAAGAGTCGGACACGACTGAGCAACTTCCCTTTCACTTTTGACTTTCGTGCATTGGAGAAGGAAATGGCAACCCACTCCAGCATTCTTGCCTGGAGAATCCCAGGGATGGGGGAGCCTGGTGGGCTGCCGTCTATGGGGAGGCACAGAGTCGGACACGACTGAAGTGACTTAGCAGCAGCACCAGACCACCTGGCAGTTCCCGTGTTGCACAGTGCGTTGTCATTAGCTGTCTGTTTTGTTCATAGTGTCAATAGTGTGTATGTGTCCATCTCAGTCTCCCAATTCATCCTGCCCTTAGTGTGTATACCTTTGTTCTCTATATCTGTCTCTATTTCTGCTTTGCAAATAGATTCATCTGTATCATTTTTCTTGATTCCACACAAATGTGTTCATATATGACATTTGTTTTTCTCTTTCTGACTTACTTCATTCTGTATAACAGTCTCTAGGTTCATCCACATTTCTGCAAATGGCACAATTTCATTCTTTTTTATAGTGATACTTCATTATATATGTGTGCCACATTTTCTTTATCCATTCCTCTGTGTATGGACATTTAGGTTGCTTCCATGTCCTGGCTGTTGTAAATAGTGCTGCAATGAAATTTGGGGTGCATACATTCTATGGAATTATGGTTTTCTCTGGGTATGTGTTCAGAAGTCGGGTTATTGGATCATATGGTAGCTCTATTTTTAGATTTTTAAGTAACCTTCATACTGTTCTCCATAGTGACTTTATCAATTTACCTTCCCACAAACAGTAGAAGGAGGGTTCCTATTTTTCTAGTTTTATTTTTAAATGTAGACAGAGTTTTCTCCCACATGGGCATCTGGATCCTTGGGATTGAGTTCCAACTTTGACCTCTTATTTCATGTGAGCCATATGTAAGTTATTTATACAAACTGTGGCTTGGTTTTACTATCTATAAATAATTATATTAACAGTACATGCATTGTAGTATTGCTGTAAATATAAATTGCTGAATATATGCTAGTGCCTGGCATACAATGAGTTATGTAAGTATAATTATTATATTATTTTTCTCCTGTAGTTCTTAGCTTTGCATGAGTAGATTTTCTGATGTTGAGCTGACCTTAGCTTTATAAAAAATGCTACTAGTTTTTCTTCCTACAATTTGTTCTTTTATATTTAATGGTAGAAAATTGCAAAAATTTGAGATTAAAAAGAAAAAAAAAATTGAAAAAGAAAAGTAACACCAAGTACCATCATCAAGAATTGTCATTGTTAACATTTGGACATTTTTTTCCTGATAATACATTTTTTGTACGTATTTTTCTTAGAATTGGCACTGTACGTGCAGATAACTTTATATCCAATATCTTCTTTCAAATATCACCTACCACATATTTTCCTATGCAATTAAGTGACACTGTCGGTGCCATAAAAACCAATGTTATTTTATGTTGGATTCCTATGTAATCACATTCCACAGAACTGCTCAGAATTTCTGGGAAAATAGATAAGAGCATTTTCCACTTGACACAAACTGCTTACCCTATTTTATTGATCGTTATGTGTAGATGGTACGTGTTCCCTAAGAATTCTTTTACAAACCCAACAGAAAAGGAAAGCAAAATTATCTTAGCCATACGGAAAACATGAGACGACACTACAGTTTCCAGGCTGCAAGTTCCCCAGTGACAGTGAATTTCTAGTAAAGTCTATCTTTTCATAAAAGACAAAAATATTGGAAACATTTTCACCACCTGCTACTTTTGCTTCAGTTTTTTTTTTTAATTTCCTGGCTTCATGCCCAAAGCCAATAGGATCTCTTCTTATAATAAGTCTATTATCTCATAGATTTAAATGAGACATGAAGCTATGACATATAACAAATGCTGCTAATTGAAAAATATTCATGAGCTTATTCATTTAAAAAGACATAATATTTATTTTACATTGTTAAGGAGCTCATGTAGACATGAGGTTATAGTTGCTCATAAGGGAGGAACCCCACTATGGTGTTCCTTTTCTATTACTGCTTTAACAGATTAAACAGTCTGTGACTTAAACAATACAAAGTTATGAACTTATAGCTCTAGTTCCCCTGGGCTAAAATCGTGATGGGAATTGGGCTGGTTTCTTTTCTGGAGGCTTTGGGGAAAGGATCCAATGTCTTGCCTTGTTGTTTTCTGGGAGCTCCTGGCTCCATCTTTCCACCTTCAAAGCCAAAACGCTGCATCTCTGATTATTCCCATAGTGGCACCCAACTCTTCCATGTAGGTAACACATTTACAAGATCCATGGATTAGGAAATGGATGTTTTTTTTGGGGGAGGAGGCCATTTTTCTGCCTCCTACATCTTTACGGTTAAAAAAAGTGGACCAAAGCCCACCAGGTTCCTCTGTCCATGGAATGATCCAGGCAAGAATATTGGAGTGGGTAGCCATTCCCTTCTCCAGGGGATATTCCTGACCCAGGAATCAAACCCAGGTCTCCTGTGTTGCAGACAGATACTTTACTATCTGAGCCACCAGGGAAGCGCATGTGGTAGGAATTACTAAATTAAATATCTATGAAGCAGAAGGAACATTTTATAAGGCACACCCACAGGAGAAATTCAGACAATTCAGTTTACATGTTATTTTCTGTGCTTTTCCCTCTTCAAACAGGAACTTCCATATTTTAAATCTTAGAATGTTAGCCCTAAAATTGGACATTATGCACTTCAGCAAACAGCCTCAATCTTCTAGAACCTCTAGTTTAGATTTGCATCCCCTTGTCCAAATCTTGGGCATGCCCCCATCCCGCTGTTTAGGACTCAGAATTTTAATGTTAGTTTGTTAGAACTCAAAACCTGAAGAGTCTAAACCTAGGGTGTAGTACTTGATACAGGTGTTGTGGTGACAGCTGGACCCTAGGAGTCAGTAAGTTGATATTTGATGTCAGCTTTTAGAAGGCAACATTAATTTCTTCAGGTAAAAATGCTGTTGTATTCAATTTGAGTTTTTGTTAGAATCAATGGCATTTAGGTTTTCTAAAGGAATCCTGGAGCCTGTGGCGAATCCCTTGTGTGTTTGAGGCACCATTGCTCTTTCCACCAGGCCAGCCGTAAAAACTAGGCCACATTGTAACACCTCTCTGATATGGTCCAGGACAGAGGACTGGGCCTTAGTTAGTGAGAGGGTCAGGCCCTCTGTCAGGGGCATTAGCTAGGGAGAGTGTCAGGACCTTAGTTACTGACAGAATCGGGACCTCTGTTAGGGGATGCAGCAGCGTCTAGTTAGGGTCAGTGTTAGGGCCTTATGTAGGACCAGCGTCAGGGCAGTAACAGGGCCAGCCTCAGGGCCTTAGTTATCAACAGCACAAGGACATGTGTTAGAGAAACCTTCAAAGACTTAGTAAGAGATAGTTCAGCTCAAGAGTTAAGGACACTGTCATGGCCTCAGTTAGGGACAGCATCAGGGTATTAGCTTGGGGGTGTGGTCAGGAACTAGAAATCCCATTGTTTTATTACTTAAATCTTTCAGCTCTCCTTAAGCAACATTTTTAAGCTTGACAAGGTTATTTCCGATGGCCATGACTGCCACGTCAGGCGACAGTCGAGCATTCTAACTGTGGCTATCAGAGAAACACACAGCCCCCAGATCAAAGGCCCAGCAGCCTGGACGTTTCTTCTAGAGCTCGAGCTTTCATTTTGGATAATTCCTGTTTGTCTGGGGACTCAGACACTCAGTGGCTTTTATTTCCTACTCAGGGAAAGATACAGAGTTTGTTTCTTCATGTACGCTAGGGCCAACAGCACCTAACACTTTGGGTAAAGTGACGTCTAAAAGCATTTAGCTCACCAGAATTACACCAGGGATTCCACAAGCCTTAGTTCTGTATCTCTGACCACCCTATGAAAAGGTTCTGCTTGCATTTATTTCATAAAATTTACTAACAGATGAATCAATTACTGACTTCATCTTCATTTGTTTACTGGACTTCCCATTTCAAGAGGACTGAATCCACATTTTTCTCATGTAGCCCAGTGTATCTGGTGTCCAGCACTGTTTAGTGTTTCTAGTAAATGCACAGTATTTCCTCCCCTCCAAGATCCCTTACATCTTAATTTCACACCTATGACTCATAAGAAGCTTGCCATGAAAATTGTGAGCAGTGGCACAATTTTTTGTTTTTGTTTTTCAGTTGGGGTATAGTTGGTTTCAACCAACAGATTTTATTTTCTTGGGTTGCTAAAGCTCCAATCCTTTGGCCACCTGATACGAAGAGCCAACTCACTGGAAAAGACCCTGGTGCTTGGAAAGATGGAAGGCAAAAGGAGAAGAGGGTGGCAGAGGATGAGATGGCTAGATAACATCATCAACTCAATGGATATGAATTTGAGCAAGCTCTGGGAGATAGTGAAGGACAGGGGAGCCTGATGTGCTGTGGTTCATGGGTTTGCAAAGAGCTGGACACAACTTAGCTACTGAACACATAACAAGAGTTGCTTTAGAATGTTGTGTTAGTTTCTGCTGTACAGTGAAGTGAATCAGCCATATGCATCCATGTATCCCCTTGCTCTTGGATCTCCCTCCCACCCTGCTCCCCATCCCACCACTCTAGATCATCACAGAGTGCTGAGCACCCTGTGCTACACAGCAGCTTCCCACTAGCTAGCTATTTTCCACATGGTAGTATATTTGTACTATTCTCTCAGTTTCTCCCACTTCCTTTCCCCCTGTGTCCACAAGTCCTTTCTCTATGTCTGTACCTCTGTTCCTGTCCTTTAATAGGTTCATCCCTACCATTTTTCTAGATTCCACATATATGCATTAATCCATGACATTTGTTTTCCTCTTTCTGACTTACTGCATTCCGTATGACAGACTCTAGGTCCATCCACATCTCTACAAGAGACTCAACTTCATTCCTTTTCATGGCTGAATAATATTCCCTAGCATATAGGTGCCACATCTTTATCCATTCACCTGCCGATGGACATCTAAGTTGCTTCCATGTCTTGGCTATTGCAAATTGTGCTGCAGTGAACACTGGGGTATGTGGGCCTGTTCAACTACAGTTTTCTCAAGGTATATGCCCAGAAGTGGGGTTGCTTGGTCACAGGCATCACAATTTTAAACCGATTGCCTGAATGACTGCCAGTCCCTCATGTTGGAGTCAGACAAAACTAACATGCAGATGATCAGGCACCAGAAAAGGAACCAGGGTATAGAAAGGGTATAGAGACCCCACAGAGAAGGCCTGCACGGGCTCAGGACCCAGCCTGGGTCAAGGCAAGTCACCCGGTCTACACACATGAAGAAGAAAGTGCTGAGATTCAAGCCTGGAATATTGTGGTCACACCACGCTGAGCTGGTACAACCTCCTTGACCATTTGACTGAAAAATTGAAAACAAAAGTATTCAAGAAGATACACTGCATAGGTGGAATGGATTTAGAGAATTAGTCGGCAGTTATGTTTAACCCCAGTAGGATTTACTGTGAAGCTGATGAAGCTTGGACTTCACCTGAGCAGGCCTTCCAAAGACCTTTGAGTGACTAGCAATTTATTTCCATGAATTTATTTCCATGAATATGTGGTTGTGCAAAATTTGCAGTGTTGTGCTTCTAGTCTTTCTCTTTCCTAACCCCTCCCCCCAAAAGTTTAGCTATATGGGCCCATCTTTGCTCATCCTTTATGTCCACCTTGCTTGAACATCCAGAGAAGTTCCATTTGGAGGAGGGACTGGGGCCCAGCATCATTATAAGAAGGAGGCAATGGGGTTCCCTGGGCTGTGTGGCTGGCAGTCTCTGGGTTGTGGAGCTTCCCTTGGGATCTGTGTTTTCAGGGCCAAAGTGACCACATCCTGAAAAGAAACACAGGATCTTAAGGAGAGTTTTGTTTGATCACAGGGAGAATATTTGGAAAAACAGAGGATACCTAATATTGAGGTGGGTGTCTGTGCACAAAGTGACACCCTGGAAGAACTTTTTATTTTGAGTGGGACGAATTAAAAAGCGAAAATAGCTTTTTTTTTTCCCTTTTTTGATCACCTTGAAGAACTCAATCTAAATTTATGGGCTTCTACTTGCTCAGTTTGTAAAGACAAAGTCAGAACGTTGGGTCCTAATGGTAACACAAAACCTAATGCTTTTAAAGCTCTTACAATGGGTGAGGCACAGTGACAACCATATTCAATCCTCAGAAAAACCCAAATGAATTCAAAGTGGTTTCTGTCACAGATAAAACTATAAAATCATTAGAGGGAAACATAAGGATAATTCTTTGTGACCTAACATCTGTTCATGAGTTTTCAGATTTGACACCAAAATCACAAGCAACAAGAGGAAAAAAAGACAAATTGAACTTCATTAAAAATAAGAACTTTTGTTCATTGAAGAACATTCTCAAGACAGAGAAAAGAAACTACAAAACTGAAGAAAATATTTGCAAATCACATATCAGATGGGGTTTCCTTCTAGAATATCAAAAGAACTCTAACAATTTGGCAACATCAAGACAAATGATCCAGTTTTAAAAATGGGCAATGGACTTGAATAGATATTTTCCAGAGAAAATATGCAAATGGAAAGCAAGCACATAAAAAAATACTCAGCTTCACTGGTCACTGTGCAAATTCTAATTGAAAACAGTGACAGATGTCACTTCACACATGCTAAATGGCTCAACTTTAAAAAGAAAATCTGAAACTAGCAAGTGTTTAAAAGGATGTGGAGGAATAGGAACTCATACATTTTCTGTAAGGATATACAGCCGTGGAGGTTCAGAGAAAAACTTAGTTTAAAAGTTAAGCTTAAGCTTACCATGTGACAGTGAAATTCCACTCATGTAATACACAAGGGGAATAAAAACATATATCAAATTTATATGTTCACACAGAAACTTTTATGTGTGTGTGGGTATACATAAAATCAAACATTTAGTTCAGGTTAGTTCAGTTCATTTGCTCAGTCGTGTCAGACTCTGCAATCCCATGAATTGCAGCATGCCAGGCCTCCCTGTCCCTTAGCAACTCCTGGAGTTCACTCAGACTCACGTCCATCGAGTCAGTGATGTCATCCAGCCATCTCATCCTCGGTCGTCCCCTTCTCCTCCTGCCCCCAATCCCTCCCAGACAATTGGAAAATCCCATTGTCTTTTCCAATGAGTCAATTCTTTGCATGAGGTGGCCAAAGTACGGGAGTTTCAGCTTTAGCATCAGTCCTTCCAAAGAACACCCAGGACTGATCTTTAGAATGGACTCAGCCATAAAAAGGGATACATATTTCCATATATTTCTTTATAGGAAATATAAATAATAGGTAAATCCATATTGACAGGAAGCAGGTCAGTGGTTGGCCAGGAGGTGGAGGAAAGGAGAAATGGGGAGTAATGAAAGGAGACAAGATATTGTTCTGAGGTGGTGAAACATGTGAAACCTCAGAGAGGTGTGGTCCACAGTGTTGCAGGTGCACTAAGTGTCACGGAATCATGGACCCTGTTTTTTTAAAAATTTTTTAATTTTATGTTGGAGTATAGCCAATTAACAATGTTGTGATAGTTTCAGGTACACAGCAAAGGGCCTTGGTCATATAAATACACATATCCATTCTCTCCCAAATGTCCCTCTGGTCCAGGCTGCCAAATAACAGTGAGCAGAGTTCCCTGTTCTATACAGTAGGCCCTTCTGTTGAGTTCAGTTCAGTCACTCAGTCGTGTGCGACTCTTTGTGACCCCCATGGACCGCAGCACGCCAGGCTTCCTTGGCCATCACCAACTCCCAGAGCTTGCTCAAACTCATGTCCATAGGGTTGGTGATGCCATCCAACCATCTCATCCTCTGTTGTCCCCTTCTCCTCCTGACTCCAATCCTTCCCAGCATCAGACTCTTTTCGAATGACTCTTTTCTTCACATCAGCTAGCCAAAGTATTGGAATTTCAACTTCAGCATCAGTCCTTCCAATGAATATTCAGGACTGATTTCCTTTAGGATGGACTGGTTGGATCTCCTTGCAGTCCAAGGGACACTCAAAAGTCTTCTCCAACACCACAGTTCAAAAGCATCAATTCTTCGGTGCTCAGCTTTCTTTATAGTCCAACTCTCACATCCATACATGACCATTGGAAAAACAATAAGTTTGACTAGATGGACCTTTGCTGGTAAAGTAATGTCTCTGATTTTGAATATGCTCTCTAGGTTGGTCATAACTTTCCTTCCAAGGAGTAAGCGTCTTTTAATTTCATGGCTGCAGTCACCATCTGCAGTGATTTTGGAGCTCAAGAAAATAAAGTCTCTCACTGTTTCCATTCTTTCCCCATCCGTTTTCCATGAAGTGATGGGACCAGAAGCCATGATCTTCATTTTTTGGATGTTGAGTTTTAAGCCACCTTTTTCACTCCCCTCAAGAGGCTTTTGAGTTCCTCTTCACTTTCTTCCATAAGGGTGGTGTCATCTGCATATCTGAGGTTATTGATATTTCTTCTGGCAATCTTGATTCCAGCCTGTGCTTCATCCAGCCTGGCATTTTGTATGATGCACTCTGCATATAAATAAGTTAAATAAGCAGGGTGACAATATACAGCCTTGATGTACTTTTCCCCCAATTTGGAACCAGTCTGTTGTTCCATGTCCAGTTCTAACTGTTGCTTCTTGACCTACATACAGATTTCACAGGAGCCAGGTCAGGTGGTCTGGTATTTCAATCTCTAGAAGAATTTTCCACTGTTGGTTGTAATTCACATAGTCAAAGGCTTTGGCATAATCAATAAAGCAGAAGTAGATGTTTTGGGAAATTTTTGTTTGTTTCTATGATCCAACTGATGTTGCCAATTTGATCTTTGGTTCCTCTGCCTTTTCTAAATTCAGCTTGAGCATCTGGAAGTTCAGGATTCGTGTACTTTTGAAGCCTGGCTTGTAGAACTTTGAGCATTACTCTGCTAGTGTGTGAGATGAGTGCAATTATGTGGTAGTTTGAATATTCTTTGGCATTGCTTTTCATTGGGATTGCAATGAAAACTGACCTTTTCCAATCCTGTGGCCACTGCTGAGTTTTCCAAATTTGCTGGCATATTGAGTGCAGCACTTTCACAGCATCATCTTTTAGGATTTGAAATAGCTCAACTGGAATTCCATCACCTCCACTAGCTTTGTTCGTAGTGATGCTTTCTAAGGCCCACTTGATTTCACATTCCAGGATGTCTGGCTCTAGATGAGTGATCACACCATCGTGATTATCTGGGTCATGAAGATCTTTTTTGGATAGTTCTTTTGTGTATTCGTGCCACCTCTTCTTAATATCTTCTGCTTCTGTTAGGTCCATACCATTTCTGTCCTTTATTGAGCCCATCTTTGCATGAAATGTTCCCTTAGTATCTCTAATTTTCTTGATGAAATCTCTATTCTTTCCTATTGTGTTCTTTTCCTCTATTTCTTTACACTGATCGCTGAGAAAGGCTTTCTTTCCTTGCTATTCTTTAGAACTCCGCATTCAAGGGGTATATCTTTCCTTTTCTCCTTTGCCTTTAGCTTCTCTTCTTTTCTTAGCTATTTGTAAGGCCTCCTCAGACAACCTTTTTGCCTTTTTGCATTTCTTTCTCTTAGGAATCTCCTGATCAATGCTTCCTGTACAATGCCACAAACCTCTACCCATAGTTCTTCAGGCAGTCTGTTATCAAATCGAATCCCTTAAATCTATTTTTCACTTCCACTGTATAATTATAAGGGATTTGATTTAGATCATACCTGAATGGTCTAGTGGTTTTCCCTACTTTCTTCAATTTAATATGAATTTTGCTATAAGGGGTTCATGCTTGAGCCACAGTCAGCTCCCGGTCTTGTTTTTGCTGACTGTATAGAGCTGCTCCATCTTTGGCTGCAAAGAATACAATAAATCTGATTTTGGTATTGGCCATCTGATGATGCCCATGTGTAGAGTCTTTTCTTGTGTTGTTGGAAGAGGGTGTTTGCTATGACCTGTGCATTCTCTTGTCAAAACGCTGTTCCAGTTTCACAGGGCTGGAAAAAGTCAGTTTTCATTGCAATCCCAATGAAAGGCAATGCCAAAGAATATTCAAACTACCACATAATTGCACTCATCTCACATGCTAGCAAAGTAATGCTCAAAGTTCTATAAGACAGGCTTCAAAAGTACGTGAATCCTGAACTTCCAGATGCTCAAGCCTTTGCCCTGCTTCATTTTGTACTCCAAGGCCAAATTTGCCCATTACTCCAGGTATCTCTTGACTTCCTACTTTGGCATTCCAGACCTGTAGATGAAAAGGACATCTTTTGGGGGTGTTAGTTCTAGAGGTCTTGTAGGTCTTCATAGAATCATTCAATTTCAGCTTCTTCAGCATTACTGGTCAGGGCATAGACTTGGATTACCATGATATTGAATGGTTTGCCTTGGAAACGAAGAGAGATCATTCTGTCCTTTTTGAGATTGCACCCAAGTACTGTATTTTGGATTTTTTGTTGACTGTGAGAGCCACTCCATTTCTTCTAAGGGATTCTTGCCCACAGTAGTAGATATAATGGTCATCTGAGTTAAATTCACCCATTCCAGTCCATTTTAGTTCACTGATTCCTAAAATGTTGATGTTAACTCTTGCCATCTCTTGTCTGACCACTTCTAATTTACTTTGATTCATAGACCTAACATTCCAGGTTCCAATGCAATATTATTCTTTACATCGTTGGACTTTACTTCCATTACCAGTCCCATCCACAACTGGGTGTTGTTTTCACTTTGGCTCTGTTTCTTCATTCTTTCTGGAATTATTTCTCCACCGATCTCCAGTAGCATATTGGGCACCTACCCACCTTGGGAGTTCACCTTTCAGTGTCTTATCTTTTTGCCTTTCCATACTGTTCATGGGGTTCTCAAGGCAAGAATAATGAAGTGATTTGCCATTCCCTTCTCCATTAGACCACATTTTGTCAGAATTATCCACCATGATTCATCCATCTTGGGTGGCCCTATGTGGCATGGCTAATAGTTTCATTGAGATAGACAAGGCTGTGGTCCATGTGATCAGTTTGATTAGTTTTCTGTGATTGTGGTTTTCATTCTGTCCCCCCTCTGACTGATTAGGATAAGAGGCTTATGGAAGCTTCCTGATGGGAGAGATTGACAATAGGTCCCTGTTGGTTCAGTTCAGTTCAGTTCAGTCGCTCAGTTGTGTCAGACTCTTTGCAACCCCATGAATTGCAGTATGCCAGGCCTCCCTGTCCATCACCAGCTCCTGGAGTTCACTCAGACTTACGTCCATTGAGTCAGTGATGCCATCCAGCCATCTCATCCTCTGTTGTCCCTTCTCCTCCTGCCTCCAATCCCTCCTAGCATCAAAGTCTTTTCCAATGAGTCAACTCTTTGCATGAGGTGGACAAAGTACTGGAGTTTCAGCTTCAGCATCATTCTTTCCAAAGAAATCCCAGGGCTGATCTCCTTTAGAATGGACTGGTTGGATCTCCTTGCAGTCCAAAGGACTCTCAAGAGTCTTCTCCAGCACCACAGTTCAAAAGCATCAATTCTTTGACGCTCAGCTTTCTTCACAGTCCAACTCTCACATCCATGCATGACCTCTGGAAAAACCATAGCCTTGACTAGACGGACCTTAGTCGGCAAAGTAATGTCTCTGCTTTTGAATATGCTCTCTAGGTTGGTCATAACTTTCCTTCCAAGGAGTAAGCATCTTTTAATTTCATGGTTGCAATCACCATCTGTTGGTTATCTGTTTTAAATACAGCAATGTATACATGTTTATCTCAAACATACTAACTATACTTTCCCCCTATCTTTCCCCTCTGGCAACCATAAATTCATTCTCTAAGTCTGTGAGTCTCATCTGTTTTGTAAATAAGTTTATTTGTATCATTTCTTATATAAGGTATGTCATACAATATTTCTTCTTCTCTGTCTGACTACTTCACTCAGTATGACAATCTCTAGGTCTATCCATGTTGCTGAAAGTGGCATTAGTTCATTCTTTTTAATGACTAGGTAATGTTTCATTCTATATATGCACCTCATCTTTTTTATCCATTCATCTGTTAATGGACATCTAGGTTGCTTCCATGTCCTGGCTATTGTAAACAGTCCTGCAATGAGCATTGTGGTGCACATGTCCTTTTGGACCGTGCTTTTTCTACAGATTCATGCACAGGAATGGGATTGCAGGATCATATGGTAGCTACATTGTAATAATCTGAATCTCTCCTCAATAAAAAGGCAATCATTGTAATTTATTAAATATAGAGAGAATTTGGCAAAATCCAACATCCATTATTGAAAAACTCTCAGCATAGCTGGCATCTGTAAAGTTGCTATAGCCAGTGTGACATTTAGTAAAGAAAGAATGGGTGTCCCGCCTAAGTTCCTGGAAAAGATGAGATTGTCTGTCCTCTCTGTATAATAAGATTGGATAGATTGAGGTCACTGGAAGAAACACAACCAGTAGGAATAGAGATGTCGTCATCCGTGGCAAGCGGATTACTTGGCAGCTATTCTCCAAACCTGTTATAGAAAAAGCCAGGCAGAAACCCTTGCCAGTCCAGAGAGTCCTGTGATACCTCCACAACAGGACGAGTCTTATAAGACCTTCCCAGGAGGGCTTCACACAGGGTCAACATGGTTTTGGAGGAGGAAGGAAAACTCTAGATAAGAAAGAAAATGGTGATGTGTTCCTCATGGACCAACCTGCAGCCTCTAGCTCCAGGCAGGCCTCCAGTTGGGGAGGGAGGAGTCTCCCTGTCAAGCAAGAATTAAGTTATGGCTGGGCAATCACCTGAAGTAACCAGAGAACTGTGTGTTGGTTCCCTAAGAGAGCAGGCTTCTTTGGGACCTACACAGGCTTTCACCTAAGACCACACCCCACACAGGGCAAGGGCAGTACAAGATTCACTTACTTCATGATTACAAATGACAAGCTGTACCCATGCCATGCAGAAAGGAAAAAGGAACAATCAACATTGCTCAGATGACCTTGGTAGGCATCAGGATTGTTACCCAGTGTAAGAAAACCAATACAATCTTGTAAAGAAATTAACCTCCAATTAAAATAAACAAATTTATATTAAAAAAAGAAAAAAAAATTCTTCATATAAATCTATACTTGAATGTTCTTTCTATTAGGCAACTTCGGGAAAACAATAGTTATTCTGAATAAGAAATCAGTCTTTTCTACTCGCTCTGACAAATATGTCATCAAGATGGCAACCCAGGATTTCTGAAGACTGTGCTTTCTTGGGTTCTCAGCTTATGTACATCCTTCCCTTCTGTTGCACTTTGTATTGCATCAGGGATGGAAAGTCAAGCAAGACCACTGATGGTTCTTGAAGAAGCACCCTGCACCAGTGCTTCTGTAACCTGGGGGGGAACATTCTTTCCCACCTCAGAAGTTAACATCTTGCTAGTAGTAGCAGTGTTAGTCACTCAGTCCCGTCTGACTCTTTTGTGACCCCATGGATTGTATACCGCCAGGCTCTTCTGTCCGTTCCCCAGGCCAGAATACTGCAGTGGATAGCCATTCCCTCCTCGGGATCTTCCCAACCCAGGAATTGAACCCTGGTCTCTGGCATTACAGGAAAATTCTTTACCATCTGAGCTGCCAGGGAAACCCCAACATCTTGCTGCCAGTACTTAATTCAAGAACCATCACTCACCATAAGGCCTTTTCTCATCCTCATTGCCTGAATGGGACTTTCCTCTCTTTTAAATTTTGTACCAGTTTTCCATTCAGCTTTCGGATAATATTTTAATTTTTCCACGAAGGCTACAAAGCTCTAATTTAGAGCCATGTTTTACCTGCAGGGGCTTCCCTGGTGGTTCAGATGGTAAAGAATCCACTTGTAATGCAGGAGATCTGAGTTTTACCCCTGGGTTGGGAAGGGAAGGGCAACCCACGCCAGTATTCTTGCCTGGAGAATTCCATGGACAAAGAAGCTTGGCGGGCTAGTCCATGGGATCACAAAGAGTCAGACACAACTAAATGTCTAACACTTTCACTTTTTTACCTGCCAGGGTTTCCCTGGTGGCCCAGACAGTGAAGAATCCACCTGAAATGCAGGAGAACTGACTTCAATCCCTGGGTCAGGAAGAAACCTTGGAAAAGGGAATGGCAACCCACTCCAGTATTCTTGTCTGGAGAATTCCATCGACAGAGGAGCCTGGTGGGCTACAGTCCATTGGGTGGCAAAGAGTTGGACAGGACTGAGTGACTGACACTTCATTTCATTTTACCTGCAGAATTGCCTGCAACAGCAGATGGCACTCTTTTAAAAATACCTGCTCAGTGGATAAATGATTGCATGGGTGGAAATAGAGGAGCAAATTAGGGAAGGAGGTTACTATAGCATCTCCCTTTAGCAGGGAGTGGAACTAAGGAGCCTCAGAATTGATCAATATGTGGTTGATCTCAGCAGTGGAGGGACAGAAGTATTAGACTAGAAGCCTCACACCCACAGCCTTTTCCCAGTGTTCTACGCAGGCTTCACTACAGGATCAGTAATGCTCTGATTCCTCATCCCTAAAGGAGTTATCAAATGAAAGAGAGAGGTCATCTAATTTAAAATCTGATGTCATTCCATGATGCATAATCTCCCAGCTTCTTAGCCCTGTTATCTGTGGTGGGCATCACATCAGCTTTGCACTTTTAGAGAAGAACAAAGCACTGCCAAACATGTGATCCTGCTTTATTAAAGTGAAGACACAGAGGACACATCTTACTTGCTAAATACTTTCTCAGTACTGGCTTTGCTAAGAAAGCACTTTCTTTCAATATATCATCATTGAAACAGGATGATGTCTGTTTCCTCCCACACTGCTTTATTTGCCTGTGTGTGAGCTCAAGATCACCAGAGCTCTCCTGGTTCTCACCTGTCTTGTGTTGCTCACCATCATAAGGAACATATATCTGAGAGGTGACTTTTCACCTGTTTGCTTGGTATTTATTAGACAAGTACTAATACCTACCAGTTATTAAACATTTGGTACTGTTTCAAACATTATGTTATTTGTATTGAGAAAAGACGGACTTCTCAGGTCGCACAATGGTAAAGAATCCACCTGCCAGTGTGGGAGACATGGGTTTGATCCTTGTGTTGGGAAGATCCCCTGGAGAAGGAAATGAAAACCCACCCCAGTATTCTTGCCTGGGAAATCCCATGGACAGAGGAGCCTGCAGGGTTACAGAACACAGGGTTGTGAAGAGCTGAACACAGCTTAGTGAACAAACATCAAGAAAAGACAATCTCTTCAATAAGTGGTGGGAAACCTGGACAGCTGTAAAAGCATTCTTAAGGGGATTAAGAGGTACAAAGTACTATGGACAAAAAAAGCTACAGTGATATACTGTGCAACACAGGGAATATAGCCAATATTTTATAATAACTATAAACAGAGTATAATCTTTAAAAATTGTTAATTACTATGTTGTACACTTGTAGCATATATAATACTGTACATCAAATATACATCAATTAAAAAATCCCCCCAAATTTTATACGTAAATTCTCATTAAACATATCCATCCCCAAAGAGAGAACACAATTATAATCTCAGTTTTGCTGACACAGAGGCAGAATCCTGAAGCGATTCTAGTAGGTGGCAGAGCTGGTACCGGGGCGAAGTCTGAATGCGAAGGCTGTGTTCTCTGGAGCTACACTGTTAGCCACGCCTTGATTATTAGAGCCAGTGCACCCTGCCTGAGCTGTTAGGGTGTGCCTGGGACTGTGATAGGAGCTTTGCAAACTTTATCAAACTGGATGGCAGATGCTTTTACGAAACTTCTGTGGCCTTTCAATTTGTATTTCTTCCTTCTGAGTGCCTAGAGCGCCTCTGTTCTTCTAACTCTCCTTAAATGGATGCTTCTCCCCTGCATCCCTCTCTCTCTCTTTCTCCCCTCCCCATAAGCGTTATCCTTGTTCCAGTGATTCTCCCGCAGTCCTTCATGACCTTTGCCAAAGCTACCCTTTTTAAGTCAGGCATCCAGAGAACCCAGCCTCTTCCCATGTGGAGGGAAGTGAGGCTGGGTCCCGACCTCCGAACCCAGCCCTCCGCCCTCCTTTCGCCTCTCGCCAGCAGGGGTCTCTGTACTGCGTCGGTTTTCAACATTTGTGCACTGAAACAGGAGTCTGTCGACAGTTTACGCTTCTGGTCACCGTGAAGACAGCTTCATCTTCACTCTCGATGCCTCGCACCCTTTGTCACGGCCTCCGGGACCAGGCGTTCCAACTTCCCTCCACATCCCTGTGGCTTATATGTGAAAACACGGCCACGAGAGTCAAATGCTCAGCGTTGGTTGTTTCTGGGTTGTGAGAGCGAGGACACGCATTGGTACCGACCAGTTACACTTAGAGGTGAAATTTACCACAACCAAGAATGCCGAGAGTCTCTGGAGAGTGAGATTGGTCGATATGGTCACGTGGACACTCAGTCGATATGGTGAAGTGCACAGAGGTAGCGTCTTGAAACTCCTGACCCCTCCTATGAGAAGAAGGGGAAAAATTCTAACATTTTGTGTATACTTGTAGCAGAAAAGGGAGCATATAATAGTGTAGCAGTTTTTCCCCTGCTCAACTATGTATAAAAAATCTATGTCAGATATCAAGACTTCCCTTGTAGTCCCGTGGTTAAGACCTGGCCTTCCAATGCAGAGCTCTCTGGTCAGAGAGCTAGGACGCCACATGCCTCTAAGCCAAAAAAAAAAAAAAAAAAGTTAAAACAGAAGCAACTGTTGTAACAAATTTAAGAGACTTTAGAAATGGTCCACATTAAAAAAAAAAAAAATCTTAAAAAAAGCCCATATCAAAAGTCTTTCCCATCTTATTCAGGACTCAGCCTTATCAGCTGTCTCTTTGAACCCACGGACCCCCACGGTGCCTGTGCACAGCCCCCTTGCCCCGGCCTGCAGACCAGCCTGCCCCTGCCTGCCTCTGGGCCTTTGCTCATGCTCTTCTTTCTACCTCAGCACTCTCTATCAAGGTATCTGAGGGGCTCATTCTTTTTATTCCTTTAAGTCTTTGCTCAAATTCTGCTTTCTCTGTAAAGTCTCTTCTGATTGCTTTGTTTGAATTTTCAGCCTCCTACACCTTTTCTGTTTCTCTTTCCAGGTCCTGCAGCATTTACCACATTCTATCATACTACATAATTTACTTATTTAATTTGCTTATTGTTGCTTCTCTCTATTGAAATGCAATTTTCATAAGACAGGCTTTTGCTTTTGGGTTCTCTGCTGCATCCTCAAAGCATAAAACAGTGCCTCGTGCTTATTAAGTGTTCATTATTTGTATTGCATGAATGAATAAATGATGCAGAGAAGCAGCTTTGTGTTTATCTTTTTTTCATCTAATACATTTTGAATTGATTATAAGCTTCAACTGTGAAACTTATCTTCTTGAATATCAGAGAGCTCCTTGCCCTTTGTAATCTAAAAGTCAACCAGATTCTTCCATAGCTGATTAAATCATTCTGGTAATTGTAATGATTGCCCATGTTGCTTCAAGATGGATGCATTCACTGGGGCTGGTTGTGGAGACTGTTGAAATGCTCTTAAATTCATGCTGTATACATGATTTCCAAGGCTGAGCAGACACCATCAGAAGCATCACTGATTTATGGAAGGAGACTCTTTTATCCCCAAAACAGCTTTATATTGAAATTGTTTTCATCTTAAGAGTAAAGTGCTTTTTCTTCTTTGCCACGTTGTGTGGCATGTAGGCATGCAGGAGTCTCTGTTCACTAATCAAGGATCGAACCATGACCCCTGCAGTGGAAATGCAGAGTTTTTAACCACTGGACTCCCAGGGAAGGCCCCTGGAAGGGAACTCTTAAAATAGGAAAAACAAATGGCACAAAATGGCAACCCCCCATAAACTCACCTCCTTCCATAATCATTGTTATTGTAGTGTGTGTTCACGACACACACGCACACACATGCACAAATAGTCCTGCATATTTGCAAGTGCTCTGCTCTGTTCCTGAACCTTTCTCCCTCCTCCCTGGATCTCTTCCCAACACCCCAAATCTAGCTGTGGAGCTAAAGGCATTGGGTCTGCTGGCCACCAGGGTTCAATGGCTCTTTTGTTGGCTTCAGACATTCATATTTTTGGCAATTTATCTTGTTAAAATGAGAAAAATCATGTGTAACTCCATGATTCACAAATGACATCTATCTCTCAAAAATGTTTGGGCGTTTTTTTCTAGAATTTCATTCATGCACTTTTATTCCTATGCTTATCTTCTCAGAGAACTGGGGTCATTGGGTGCATCTTGTCTGTTATCTACTTTCATGGAATAATAACTATGAATTCCCTATCCAGCTAATCTTCCTATTTGTTGCTTGCAAGCTTTTTATCACCTACCCTGATAGACTTATTAGAAAGACTGTACACACAAAAGTTACTGAATAATCACCCTGAATGCCAAATGAAATCAGAAACACATCACCCTTCCCCTTCTCTATTTGTGGCAAATATCATTATCTCTCCTGTTTGGCCTCCAGCTGGGATTTATGTTCTTGAAGTGTTTTTATCAAGGAGAGGAAAATGATACTTCACCTTTCACTCTCAATTTTTTTTATAGCGTGTGATGCTCCCGACAGCATCACTGGTGTCTCTAATCACTGGATGCAGCTGAATGGTTCGAGTCTGCGGCTCCTCTATTTCCACTTCTCATTTTCCTCCATGGCTCTCCCTGAACAGAAGCTATCTGACCATGAAACAAAGTTGGAGTTCAAGTAAATATCACATGAAACAACTTTCTCCCGTTTAATGACAAATTTAGTTGGTATTCCAGTTCTTTTGGCTTCCCTGGTGGCTCAGTGTAAAAGAATTCACGTACCAATGCAGGAGACACAGAAGACATGGCTTTGATCCCTGGGTTGGGAAAATTCCCTGAAGAAGGAAATGGCAACCTAATCCAGTATTCTTGCCTGGGAAATAGCATGGACAGAGGAACCTGGTGGGCTACAGTCCATGAGGTTGCAAAGAGTCTGACAAAACTGAGCAGGCATGCACAGTTCTTTTGGAATTACAAATCGAAGCTTGGGGACATCGTTTCATACATACATGCTCAGGAAAAATTAGTCGTGACTACTTTCCCATATTTGGTAAATGTTGGTGATGCAAGAGGAACTCATGGGAAAAAATTTGTTACAATGACTCTAAGAGTTCCTTTAAAATCATCTATTAAAGTTTAATGGCCAAACATGCAAATTTCCAGGCAGAGTACGCTACCCAATGGTAACATTTCCACATTTATACCTGAATAAACATGCATGAGAATTATAGCAGCAGCATTTGTAATAGCAAAACAAATCATTAATAAAGCCAACCAAAGAAGCATTGACAAGAGTATGAACAAATGAATTGTGGAATATTCATTCAATAGAAAGACACTTCCACAGTGGGCATGAATTCTGCTAGAAGCTGAAATGTAAAAAAATTTCACATGCCAGGTTGACTAAAAGAATTTGGGCACAGACTCACGTGTCCATAGATGCCTGAAGGGTGTAAATGTCTTGCCCAGGTGAGAGAAATAAACAGATCTTGAACCTATGCCCTCGAATATAGAAGTGCAGTTGCCCAACCAGTACATGGAACCAGCTGGTTCAACAAGCATGGAGAGAAAGAAGGAAGAAAGAAAATCGCCTAAATGTCAATAAAGGAGAAGCAGAGAGGTAGGGTTTTTTTCCTTTCTGGAGTCTTGCCTGAGAAAGTAAAGAAAAAGGTCTTAGCCAGATGGGGATATACAGTACGAGAAAAGACTTCCTTCCATGGACGAAAACTGCACATTCATATAGTAAGATATAAGGACCAGGGGGAGGAAACGTTTTGCAGGTATCAAAGGGACAAGAGAGGATTCATTGAGTGTGGTTCCCAAGGTGGCAGGTGGAGGGTCCCCTGTGCCTTTCAAGCGGTTGGAAAGGCTGTGACTGTGTGTGGAGAGAAGAGAGTGTAAGAATAGAGCTGAGGGGTGGAGACGTTCTGTTAATTTAACTTCTGTGAAATTGATACTTGCAACTGATATAAACTTTCCAACAGGACTAGAAGCTTCGTGGTCTATAGAAACTGAATTCATGCTCCCCATCATTCCAGCCTGGGGTCTCCCTCCTCAAACTCGTGTCTGCGACTGTCTCTTCGGATGTCTATTTGTATAGTTATCAAACATCTTGCACTGTTGTTCCTAGTCGTGCAGATTCCAGTTTTTATCATGGATACACATCTCATACAGTACTTGAGACCCGGGCTCACATGCACTGCTTCCTTCATGGTTCTATCATAATTTTTCAAGCCCTCTTTATCACTGAATTTATGATAATTTAATTATTACTGATGATCTACCAAGTTTATCTATAATTGTTTCCTTTCTTATATGTTCTCATCTGTAAAACGAAAATGATACAAGCTAGATTCCACTTCATAGTGGTTAAAAGGAGTGAATGTCTCTGTGACAACCCAGAGGGGTGGAATGAGGTTGGAGATGGGAGGGAGGATCAAGAGGGAGGAGACATATGTATCCCTATGGCTGATGCGTGCTGATGTAGGGCAGAAACCAACACACTATTTCAAAGCAATCACCTCTCAATTAAAAATAAATAAATTTTAAAAAGAGAAGTGAATATGTGTATGAATAAAGGGTCATAAAGACTTCAGCTCACGATGCACAATTGTTAAGCAGAAGTTGGTCACTCAGGTTAAATTCCAAATTCCTTGACCTCACACTTGATACTATACATAGTAGGCCTCACTCTTGTTTTTTTTTTTTTTTTAATAAATGTAAATTAAAAAAAATCAGCATCACTTTGAAATGTTAGAAACAGCGTTGCCTGGCACATAAAGGTCAACGAGACATCCCAAGTGTGCCTTGATGGGTACCTCCATCTTCTCCTCAAATTTATTTTATCCCTTTGACCTTTTCTTCCAGCCTCGGCTGAGTGATTCTACTATTTTGCTGAATACATTCTGCAGCGACGTGATGCTTTTGTGAAGAATGAACCCTTCCGAATGTCAATACAAATACCAAGTTCATGTTAGAGCGATTCTGGAGGGAGTACTGATTATGAGTTTATTTATCAAATAGTGAATATTACTCATTAGTCTGACACAGACTCATTTGAATGGACAGGACGGGTTGGCTCTTTGGTGGCCTTAGTGCCATCTCAGCAATTCTAATTGCAGAAACACCGGGAGGGTCATGACAGTTACAGAATAGAGCCCGTGACTCTTGATAAAAGAAGCCCCAACGTAGCATTAAATACTCTGCAAAAATGTTGTGGTTTGTCATTCTCCCATCAATAACCCACAAATGTTAAACAAGATGGAAAACCGTGAATATCGAACACAAATGCCCTAGATGCACCAAGAAGAATGCCTCATGAACTTTGGTAATTTTTGTCTCCCAGTCAGCAGAGCTCTTTCCAAAAATACCTTGCACCATAGCCACTCTGAGAAACTCTCTTTTTGCAGCCAGAACGTTTGAAATCTCAAAATAATGTAGACAATGTCACCTTCTCAGAGGGTGGATTCCTGACTTTTCAGGCTAAGTGGAAACTCCTGAACCCCATTTAAGCCATAGGGAACTATTTTTTTCTGTTCGAAGCTCAGCTATCTAAAATTATATCATCTTATTTGTTTGTACAAATGTTACTGTCTTCTCTGTCTAGAATTTGATCTCCATATTGGCAAGAACTTTGCCTGCTTCGCCTCCCACCCACCCCCGTGACTTTATTCCCCATTACCTAGAAAAGTTTCCAGCATACCATTGTAATTGCTGTTGTTTAGTCACTAAGTTACATCTGACTCTTTTGCGACCCCATGAACTGTAGCCCACCAGGCTCCTCTTTCTGTAGATTTTCCCAGGCAAGGATACTGGAATGTGTTGCTATTTCCTCCTCTAGGGAAACTTCCCGACCCAGGAGCTGAACCCGTCTGTTGCTTGGCAGGCGGATTCTTGATCACTGGGGATTTCACAAAGGATTCCATTCCTTTGACAATCCACATGCCAAAATGTGGAACTGGGAATTATCAGAGGAGTACGAGAAGCAGGTCTGAAAGTAAGCTCTAGCTCTTGATTTTGAAAGCTTCAAGTCAGGTATCTCAATTTGGTGGTTTTACCTTCTGATGAGTTTTTGCAATTTTATGATCATTATTAGTTAGCCAGCAAAAATTTCTATATAAATCTAGTTCCTTAGCTTTTGAAGCAATGCAATTCCCATGTAAAATACCTTCTTCAATCATCCAACACGTTCA
>SJYQ01001131.1:108039-123343 GCA_006410935.1 Redunca redunca | reverse complement strand
TTAAAAAATAGCACAAAGGAAACAAAGCAAAAGAAAAAATAAAATAGAAAGGAAATACTGAAAGAAGAAATAAAACCTTGTATTGTGCGGGCTTCAGAAAGATGTGAGGAAAAGAGAGAGAGAAAAAAACAAAACAAAACACAATAGCCACACCATGTGCGACACCAATGGCATCAACAGGATGTGACCGATACGATAAAGATAACAGGATCATCTGAACACATTAAACCAGTAAATCTGAAAGTTTAGATGACTTGAACAGAGTCCTAGAAAAACACAGTTTAGCAAAACTAGGCAAAAAAAAATTGAAATGTTTAATATATACTACAGAGATTAAACTTATAGGCAAATGTCTACCAAAGATGAAATCTATTCCAAGTGCTAAATTTTATTATCTTATGAGGTCAACATAATTTTAATGTAATAGTTTAACAAAAACATTAAAACAGCATCAATAGTATCAACTGTGAATATAGACTAAAGAGAAATAATTTAGATACTTTTCTAACCATTTATAAATGCAAATTTAATTTATATTTAAGTTTAAAAATAAATATAAAACAAATATAGTAAAGTCGGGGGTTTTATCTCAGTAATTTAATCTCAGTTTAACACTAAAAAAAATCACTCTTGTAGTTCACTATATTAACAGAAGTGAGAATAAAAAGTATGATCATAGCACTAGATGATTGATAAAGCATTTTATAAAATTTAGCATCGATTTATAATTTTAAAAATTCTGAGCAAACTAGAAATGCATTAGTCTGGTTATGCATGTGTCCAAATTATCTACTGAAAATGTCACATTAAATGGTAATATATTGAAAGCTGATGTGTGAAATTGGGGGTGCTAACAGATAAACTACAGAAAAATAGAGGCATTTGTTGCTGTTCTTTGTTCACTCAGTCATGTCTGACTCTTCGCAACCCCGTGGACTACAGCATGCCAGGCTTCCCTGTCTTCCACTATCTCTCGGAGTCTGCTCAAATTCGTGTCCATTGAGTCAGTGATGCCATACAACCATTTCATCCTCTTTCACCCCCTTCTCCTCCTGCCCTCAATCTTTCCCAGCATCAGGGTCTTTTCCAATGAATTGGCTCTTTGCATCAGGTGGCCAAAGTCTTGGAGTTTCAGGTTCAGCATCAGTCCTTCCAAAGAATATTCAGGACTGATTTCCCTTAGGATTGACAGTTTGATTTCCCTGCAGTACAAGGGATTCTTAAGAGTCCTCTCCAGCACTGAAGTTCGAAACCATCAATTCTTTGGTACTCAGCCTTCTTTATGGTTCCACGTTTATATCCATACACGACTACTGGAAAAACCATAAATTTGACCAGATGGACCTTTGTTGGCAAAGTGAGGTCTCTGCTTTTTACTATGCTAAATTTGTAAAAACTTTTCTTTCAAGGAGCAAGTGTCTTTTAATTTCATGGCTGCAGTCACCATTTGTGTGATTTTGGAGCCCAAGAAAATAAAGTCTCTCACTCTTTCCATTGTTTCCCCATCTATTTGCCATGAAGTGATGGGGCCAGATGCCATGATCTTAGTTTTCTGACCATTGAGTTTTAAGCCAGTTTTTTCATGCTCCTCTTTTTACCTTCATCAAGAGGCTGTCTTCAGCTTCTGTTCGCTTTCTGCCATCAGGGTAATGTCATCTGCATATCTGTGGTTACTGACATTTTCCTCTGCAATCTTGATTCCAGCTTGAACTTCATCTAGCCTGGTATTTGACATGTAAGTTAAATAAGCAGGGTGACTATATAGCCTTGACATATTCCTTTCCCAATTTTGAACCAGACTGTTGTTTCATTCCTGTTCTAACTGTTGCTTCTTGAAATGCATATAGACTTCTTAGGAGGCAAGTAAGGTGATCTGGTATTCCTATCTCTTTAAGAATTTTCCACAGTTTTTTGTGATCCACACAGTGAAAGTTTTTAGCATAGTCAATGAAGCAGAAGTAGATGCTTTTTGGCATTCTCTTGCTTTTTCTATGATCCAACAGATTTTGGCAATTTGATCTCTCAATCCTCTGCCTTTTCTGAATCCAGCTTGTACATCTAGAAGTTCTCAGTTCATATACTGTTGAAGATTTTCTTTAAGGATTTAGCAAATTGCCTTGATGGCTTGTGAAATGAGTGCAATTGTGTGGTAGTTTGAATATTCTTTGGCATTGCCCTTCTTTGGCATTGGAATGAAACCTGATATTTTCCAGTCCTGAGTTTTCTAATTTACCTGCCATATTGAGTGCAGAACTTTAACAGCATCATCGTTTAGGATTTTAAATAGCTCAGCTGGAATTCCATCACCTCCACTAGCTTTGTTTGTTGTGATGCTTCCTAAGTCCCCCTGGACTTCACACTCCAGGATGTCTGGCTATAGGTGAGTGACTTAATTTTAAATTTATTTCAACAAAAGTCGATTTGAATCATACAGCACCAAACCATGAGTTCTTAGAACTCCTCCCACAAGAGCTAGGGAAAGACTCAGAGAAGAAAAAGAAGCAAACTAAGAACATTATTTGATTCACTGTAGCTTAAGCAGTTGTCTATTTGGGGAGCCTAGTTGGCTGTTTGTGATGGATCATCCTTAGGTGTGATTTCTTTAATCTGAGGCAGTACAGGTTTAGGTTTTGATTTGCTTGCTAGGCGGTGAGGCATTAGGGCCACCTCAATCTAATGGCCTCCTTGTTTAATTAAGTCAATAAGACTGTGGGTGCCACATCTATTCAACTTTGTACATCAGGACCTCAGCAATGCAAACTTTATTTATATTTTTATATAAGTACCTGTGTATATATATGCATAAGGATAGGAAGTAAAAATATATTTTGTCATCACACATGGCACATTGAATTTTTTTGAAATCTGCAGATAATTATGAAAATTTAAAAAATAGGTCTCTAAATTTAAGGTCAACAAATAAAATGAAACATTTCCCTATGTCAGCAATAAGCAGTTATAAAATAGTTTATAAAGGATGTAATTCACATTAGCAACCAACATCAAATATATACACATACATATATTAATGTGCAAAAAATTTAAGAACTGTAGCTGACTATTAAACAATATTAACATAAATAAATTTAAATGGAAGCAAAATTTTATTTATGGTTGAGAAAACTAAACACTGCAATGTGGTCAGGCTTCGAAATAATCAATGGATTTAGGACATTCATGATAATAATCCATCCACTTATGTCTTTGTGTGTGTGTGTGTGTGTGAAAGAGAGAGAGAATGTGTGAATTAACAAGTTGGTTCTATAATTTATGTAAAATAACAAAGGGAGAAGTTTAGGCAAGATACTTTTAAAGAAAAATACAAGTTGGAAGATATGTCAACTGTGTATCAAGACCTCTTAGTAGGCTACATAATCTTCTTAGTCTGGCAATAGTACACCAAGAGTGAACAGACCAGTGGAGCAGCATAGAGACTCCAGTGTCATACATGTCCTTATATAAACAGTTGATTTATGATAAACCGAGTGTTTCAGAATAGTAAAATGGGACTATGTTTTTTTTTTTTTTGTTTCTTTTTATTGTGTTGCTGAGTCAAGTAGCCATCAAGATGGAAGAGACAAAAAAATAAAAGATAAAGAATTTGCCTGCAATGCAGAAGGCCTGGGTTTGATTCCTGGGTTGGGAAGATCCCCTGGAGAAGGAAACGGCAATCCACTCCAGTATTCTTGCCTGGAAAATCCCATGGACAGAGGAGCCTGGCGGGCTACAGTCCACGGGCTCACAGGAGTTGGACACGACTTAGCCACTAAACCACCACCACCAAATATAAACATTAATTTCAAGTGGCTTCTAGATCTAAATGTAAAAGAAAATCCCCAAAGGCTTAAATGCTATTATAGGAGAATATCTTCATGACCTCAGGATATAGAAAGTTTTGAGAAGATACAGTACATTTTAAAGACTGATAATTGGTACATACGTACTTGAAGTTTGTGTGCAGTGAGACATCCCTGGGGAAGCGAAATGTGACCAAGGTGTCAGCTCAAACACAGCAGTCAATAGGCTTGCATCTGGAAATACTTAAATAAATCTTACAATGATAACAATGCAATTAAAAACACGCACGAGACAATGTATTCATGTAGACGTCAAGTAATGGTTAAGAATGTTCATCGAATCATAGTGTGGCAGACAATTGCCATGATCTAGAAATTTCAAATGTCCATCAGTTGTAATATGGACAAATACATTTCATCACAGCATTCGTAAAGTGGATTTATAAATGAAATGGACACACACATGCAAGCACACAAATTAAAATGCACATTCAGTTTAATGCATACATTATAACTGTACAACAATAAAGACAAATAGCACAACATAGTATTGAGTGGGAGCAGCTGCACACAGAAGCTTGCATGCGTTTAATTCCATTTAGATAGAGTTCAAAATGAGTAAAATAACCCGTGGTTGACAGGATTAGAAGGCCCCTTTGGGAAGCAGGAGTGAGTAGTGCATGAAGAGGCTTGAAAGGAACTTTGAGCTGGGGATGATCTTCTTTTCCTTGGTCTGTAGAATCTGTGGGAAGCCACATGTGTACACAGAGCTCACTGAGGATGGGTTCCTGGGGAACAGAGCCTGAAGCCTGGGAATTACGGAGACAGTGTTGTCTGGGACACACACGAAGCAGGAAGGTGACAGGGCACGGGGAGAGGGAAGATGCTAGAGAGGACGGAGCCTTGGATAAAGGTCAGCTTGAACTTCACCCGTAGAGTGGAGGACTCTGAACCAAAGTTCATGCAGCCCTGCTTGCCTGAGGGCAGGGGGTTATTTCATCTCGAGCAGTTAGTGACTGGTTGGTGGTTATCTTCAAGCTGGCCGTGAAGACTGCCCCTTCTCCCAGGAGGTAACTCCTGGGTAATTCTCCAGAGAAGGGCCAGCACTTGGAGTAGCAGGAAGGACACCCACCTGGAGGTCAAACAAGAAACCCTAAAGCATCTACTGGGGACTGGAATCCTACGACTAAGGAATGTACATATTCAACTGTGCTCAGTACCAAAGCCAGGGGTTAACATGGTGAGTTTCCTAACAGCGCCTCTAAGCACTATCGCTGGCTCGCCTGTGGGTGCTCTTCACTCCCTGCCTCTCTCCACGGCCCCACAATTCTGGAATCATCGATACCTCTTTGCACTCATCTGTCCTGTGTGTACTTTGGGAGAAGGCTCCCCATACCTTTGTCAAAGCATCCCCCACTTGCTACCATCCCAGGAGGTCCACACTCTCTGTTTTACTTGTCCCTGCTGGAGTTGCCTTAGTAAATCTACTGAGGGAATGGGGGAGAAAGACACTGAGATGTTCAGTTCAGTTCAGTTCAGTTCAGTCGCTCAGTCGTGTCTGACTGATTACATTCCTCCTCAAATATTTCAAGTGAAAAACATATACTGCCTTGAGGAAAACCTCCCACTGGATTGGTGAGTATCATAATTACATATTAAGGAAACTGACACACATTCCTCATTCCCTCAACTCTATACATTTAAAGTCTTTTCGTGGAGACTGGCTTTGGCCAAAGCTCTTTCCCTACGTCTTAGATTCTTTCTCTAGTCTTGGAGAGGAAAGAGCTTCTTATTTTTCTGCAAAAATAGTTCACTCACTTTTGAATATTCCCATCCCTGATACACTGTAATAGGCTATGTTAATAGCTCACATAGAGAGAAAGGTTAATTATAGAGGGGACAGAAAAATTACTTTTCCCTACACATTGTGAGAGACGAGACTAAAAAGATCTCCTAGAGGAACATGATTTCCTCAATATATTATTCAGTTGCTGCTGCTGCTAAGTTGCTACAGTTGTGTCCGACTCTGTGCAACCCCACAGATGGCAGCCCACCAGGCTCCGCCGTCCCTGGGATTCTCCAGGCAAGAACACTGGAGTGGGTTACCATTTCCTTCTCCAATGCATGAAAGTGAAAAGTGAAAGTGAGGTCGATCAGTAAGTGTCTGACTCTTCGTGACCCCATGGACTACAGCCTACCAGGCTCCTCCATCCATGGGATCTTCCAGGCAAGAGTACTGGAGTGGGTTGCCATTGCCTTCTCCATATCATTCAGTAGGGAAGTTTAAAACAAGATGCACACACAGGCAAGGACATGAAACACACTTCCAAAGTGTCATCAATGATACACAAATTTCACATAAAATAAGTAGATAATTAAAATTAGGAAAAGCAAAGAATACAGAAAGATGCAAAATTTTAAGTGGATTCTTCCCTCAGCTTCATGTCCGAGTCTTGTTTTCAAAGGTAAACATTGGCAGAAGATTTTTGTTATTCCTTCGATAATCAGGGATTTACATATATGTATGTAAGCATTTGTTGACTATATATATAACATCTATGAATATATAATATATATTCAGCAAACACATATAAAGAAACATAGTTATGTGTGTATGTGTGTATATATATATATATCAGTATATGCACAGATATATTACTATATGTGCATATATAAGTGGGCTTCCCTGATGGCCCAGCAGTAGAGAACCCTCCTGCCGATGCAGGAGATGCAGGTTTGATCCCTGGATCAGGAAGGTCCCCTGGAGAAGGCAATGGCAACCTGCTCTAGTATTTTTGCCTGGGAAATCCCATGCATGGAGGAGCCTAGAGGGCTACAGTCCATGGGGTTCAAAGAAGTCAGACACAGCTTCGTGACTGAGCGTGCACATACATAGGGACATATATATCTATGTTTACACAAATGACGTGACACTGTGCACACTTAGCTTCCTCAGTTCATGTCAGATCCTGGAAGGTATGAGCCTAACATGCTCACATTTGTTTTTGCACAGAGCTGTCTTTCCTGCTTTCAAATAAAGTTTGTTTTGAGTGACTAACAACTGTTAATATTCTTTGATCAGCAGAGTTACAGATTTCCATCCCAGCTGTTTCTAGAATCACATTTCCATTAAAGATAGCTAGATTTTTAAATGAACTGATTTCCAATATAAATCATACATTTTCAAGAAAAATGATTTTTTTTTTAGTGTGTGTGTGTGTGTGTGTGTGTGTGTGTGTGTGTGTGTAGCTAGTTCCTTCCTTGGTTCAAACCCCCAGGTTTAAATGATTTGAAAACATTAACCAAGAAATAATGCAAATCCATAAATAAAATAAGTATTATGATGCAAATACCACATGAAAATTACTGGTTTTTTTTTTTTCCTATTAAAGGCATTTCTATTCCTTCATCATTTATGATTCCAAATTCTGCATTTGTGCTTAACCGTCTATTCCAAGAAACTTCACTTATCAACACAGAGGCTTCAAATTGTCTATATAAATACTTTTTAAGTGGGAGGATTTTAAACATTACTTTTAAACATTGATACTGTTACAGATTTCTCACAGGTTTAAGTAATCTTTGCAGAGTAGCCTTGTAGAGTTTTAGCTGCATCACCGATAATTTAAGACAAATTCTTTGAAGTGGGATTACTGAGTCAGGAATATGAATCCCAATCTTAAGATACATCAGATGCTTTGATGTAGGGCGATAGACATACTGATGTTTGCCTTGTTGAACAAGTTCCTGTTGATGAATAATGCATAAACCCCCAGTTGCCAAGTAGAAGAGGCATAATACCCTGGGGAAGTGAAATACATGGGCAGCTGGAAAGAGGAGGCTTTGAGCTGTGTTATTGGGGGGAATAACTTAAAATGAAATAGTACCAAAAATAAATAAATAAGAAACCCTTGATGGAATCCTATGGGATTCTCCCAGAGAGGAAAAGGAGGATGAAGAAGAGGCTGGGCAGTCACAATACCCCTGTGAATAGAAGCCATAAAAATGATTTATGGTGAAGAACAGATGGAGTCGAGGCGATGACAACAATCCCATACCATGAGCTAGAACCTGGACACACTTGAGCTGGAGAAGACTCGGGGGAGAGGACAGCTTGAGCATCTCTGATGGGGGATCCTGTGCACCTGTGGTGTGGTAGGAACAGCCATGGGAGATGGGTTGCGCCATCACCTGGGTGCAGAAAGAGACGCTGGACCAGCCCTGTGACTCCACCAGAGGAGGGGTTCTGGAACCCGCCCAGGTGCTGGGGAAAGGGTTCAGAGGAAGCTGCAGGATTTGGCTGTCTGATCTGGAGATTCTGTAAAGCACGGTATGACTGCTTTCTCTACAAGACCTCACTGATGCACAATCGCTAGGTCATGTCTGACTCTTTGTGACCCCATTGCCTGTAGTCCGCCAAGCTCCTCTGTCCATGGGATTTTCATGGCAACATCCTGGAATGGGTAGCCATTTCTTTCTCCAGGGGATCTTCCTGACCCAGAGATTCCTTACCACTAAGCCACCAGGGAAGCCCACAGGACCTCATAGAATTGGCTACTTCGAAAGAATTTGCATAGTTTGCTGAAAAGAACGAAACAAAGATTTGGCAAAGCAGCGAATCCTGCAAAGGAGGGAAGAGAAAGAAGAAAGAGGAGAAAGTTAGTGACAAAGCTGAGATCAAAGCCACCTGGCTTCCTCGTGCTCCTCTCATGCTCCAGGGGCCACAAACTCATCAGCTAGCAGTGTGGATTTGCTTCCAGAAGGTTCTCACTCAGTTCTCTCAGCATGCCAGTGCACAGCACCTCACATCAGGATTGCCCCAGCTCTTTCCACAGTGTGCCCCATCTGAGCCCCCAAGTAGCTGTAGTCTCGGCACAATATTGCCAGTGAGTCTGTATTGCTCTGCTTACAGTGAAAGGACTGTGTTTCACCATGAGAATTTATCAGAAAGATAGGCACAAAAGGAATAAATGGGGTGGTGGCATCCTGAACTACCGTCCAGGATGAGTAAGAAACTGGAGGGCCCTGTACCAGGCTCCTTGTGTGTGCTGAAAAGACCCTCACATTCTGCCTTCCAGGGCTCACCCGCCGTTTCAAAAATGAGGATGACACATCCCGGACTCTAACATTTCTTGAACCCCTAAAGGTGTGCAAAGACAAGTGCGAGAGAAAAGTGATACTCCCTGTTTGAAAACTATGCTGACAGTTTCTAGAAGGATAATACAGCCAGAAATGAAAGCATGGGAACAAATAGACATGAAAACCTTTAACCAAATAAGAAGTGAGAATACCACAGAAAATACTTTCATAGAACTGTTTTCTCCATTAAAATGAGATTTTTCTATTGCATGGTGTTTTAATCAAAATGACGCTAGGAAGCTGAAATGAAACCGACAGACTGTAGTCAGTCTATTTGTCTAGCCAGGGGACTGGTTTCTAAGCATCTTGCTTCATTACAACCTCTTGCTGTGTCACGTCACATATCCGGGATGCAATTGAAAATGAAATTATCTGTGACCACGTCAGCTTCCTAGTATTTATTTAAAATGCAAGTGCTCTTTTCTGGAACTTTACTAATTCAAAGACTGAAGAATAGTAATTTTAACAAAGTGAGATGCATTAAATTAAATTCTAAGATGTGTCGAAAGTTTAGTCAGTTAATGTGTGTGTGATGAGTGGCACACACGGGCATGGTTGCAGCTAGGAGAGAAAGTGTTCTCAAAAAAAGTGCCTAGTTCATTTCACCCGCTTGAAACATAAAACTATGACCACAGGGGCTGGAGAGGGTAAAGTTGCTCAATGATCTGAAACAGAACCCAAGTTTCCCTTTAACGAGGAGGAAACTAACAGCTGGGGTTCTCAGGAGGGAATAACCTCACTCAGGGGTGTTAATGATGCTCATTTTATGAAACTACCACCTGGAGCATAATATTTACATCAAACTATATAGAACAAGGAGTCACTTCATTTCTCAGATACAGCTTTTCCTCATTTAGAAGCTGGTGAGAAGCTCTCTCCAGGGATGGCTGTGGGAAGAGATCCATCCTGGTGGGGTCATTGCTCGAAGATGTTCAAGCTCTTGTGTGTGTACGTGTTTATTACCTTTAACAATTTCTATTGGAGCATAGTTGCTTTACAATGTTGTGTTTCTACTGTACAGCCAAGTGTATCAGTTATATGCATACATGTATCCTCTTTGGATTTCCTTCCCACTTCAGTCATTACGGAGCCCTGAGGACAGCTCCCTGTTCTGCTCTGTAGGTTTTCATCTCTTACCTACTTTATACATAGTATAAATAGTGTCACCCATATTTCCTCACTATCATCTTTACCAGTGTGTATCTGGAGATGTTTCTTTGCATCAGCTAGCCTCTGCAGAGTGCTTGCTTTTTGTCCTAACTCTATGTTTACTTGCAGATTTGTTTTCGGAGAATCCCAAACTCTGGTTTTATGGGCATCTCTCTGTGTCTGGGTTCTGATGGGACATGGTTGCTTTGTGACAGGCATGTGACCAGAGAAGGGAGCCTCGCCTGCCTGAGTGCCAAGACATCTGCTCTGTGTAAGCCCACCACCGAGCACCTCCCTGGTTCAGGCAGCCCGAGGACTGAGCTGACCCAAACAGCTCACTCTCTGGCTCCTGTGAACAAGGGCAATATCCTCCTGTTTCTTAATGTTTGAAAAATCCGGGGATGCCATTGGGTCAAAATGACTCTGCCAGACATATTAGGGTAATAGCAAAAGTCACTCAGTCGTGTCCAACTCGTTGTGATCCCGTGGACTGTGGTCCATGGAATTCTCCAGGCCAGAATACTGGAGTGGGTAGCCTTTCCCTTCTCCAGGGGATCTTTTCAACCCAGAGATCAAACCCAGGTCTACCGCATTTCTGACGGCTTCTTTACCAGCTGAGCCACCTAATAGCATTAAATAAACTTTGGACTGTGTTGCGCAGGAAATGCTCATTTACCACATCTAAGACTTTCAGAAGTTTGAAAAAACTGACATATAATAAAGCCCCAAAAGACTATATGAATAAGAAAAACACATTTAAAAAAATTTAAATTGTGAAATATTCCCTTTAATAAAGGAGAAGTTGAAAAAGAAACTGGCATTAAAAGAGAGAGAGGAAATAAACATTAATAACTTTGTAATTACAAAGAAAACTTTCAATAGTAAAGCTGGGAAATATAGTACAAAAATAAAAGATAGACTATTCACACCTTCATGAATTTACTTTCAAAGGTTCTATATAATAAAATGGCAAAGATCAGTAAGGAGCCTGGCAGGAGGCCTGTAGGCATCCTTGCCCACTGGTGTTGACACTCTGGGAAAGGCCTGCTCCTGGAGAAGGGGCTGAATTTAGTGATTCACTTCAAATGGAAAGAATATAGTAGAAGCGATAAGAGTTTACTTTCATGATTGGGTTGCAAGAAGACTGTGGCTCTGTCTTGGGATAGCTCTCTCCTATATGCTCAACAGGCCAGCAGCCATGATGTGGGTTGCCCTGGGAAATGGGCCGGCCTCTGGCTCACAATCATCGAGGTCACTGTCTGAACTTAGAGCAGGCATTCCCCAGGAGAGCCTTCAGCTGAGATCACAGCCCCTGACAACACTTTGCCTACAGCCTTGCCCGCAGCCTTGACTGTGACATGGCTTGCCCACGATGAGCTTGACTTGCCCACAGACTTGATTGTACTTCTGGCTCACAGAAATTTGTGAGATAATGTGCTAATTGTTTTAAAGGAAAACATTTTGGTGTCATTTGTTATGCAGCAATACATAATTACTCCAGTAAGTTAACCTTCATTCACCATGACAACTAAACTTATCTCATAAATTTAAGGGTTTAGGAAATTCTTTCATTTATTTAGTCAAGCAAAAATGTGTTGAGTATATACACATGCTCTGTGAAATGAGAGAAGTGGTCCCTGCCCTCAGAGACTTTACACTGAAACAAGAAAGACAACAATTAAACTAATCATTATCCAGAGAAGGCGATGGCACCCCACTCCAGTACTCTTGCCCGGAAAATCCCATGGACAGAGGAGCCTGGTAGGCTGCGGTTCATGGGGTTGCGAAGAGTTGGACACGACTGAACGACTTTCCTTTCACTTTCCACTTTCATGCATTGGAGAAGGAAATGGCAACCCACTTCAGTGTTCTTGCCTGGAGAATCCCAGGGATGAGGGAGCCTGGTGGGCTGCCGTCTATGGGGTCATACAGAATTGGACACGACTGAAGTGACTTAGCAGCAGCAATCCTGTTTATCAGTCAAAGAAGACTTTCTTGAAAAGGAGATATGTAAGCTGACATCTAAAGATTGAGTTGTCATTATCAGGCAATGGCATTGAGCATTTTATGTCAATGACCAGAGAAGAGAAAAGATAGTGCATCTGAAAATGGTGATATACCCCTGGAGGAGGTGCAGAAGCTGATGAGAGATGAGGCTGGAAAAATGACTGGGGGTCAGATCGTGGAGATATTTGCAAGGCACATTAAAAAGGGTGGAAGCTGTTTTCCAATAGATAGGAATTTAATGAAGGATGTGAAATTGGATGGTGGCATGTTTAGAGCTGGTTTTATAAAGTTCTTGGATTTATTGTGTAGAGTTTCTGGAAACAGGATAATTATGGAGACAAGTTAATAGCTTGATGGCACAGTAGCTAAGACAACATTCTCTACTGTGGACATTTGCAATGAGAAGAGGATTAAAAGAAATTCAGGAGGGAAAAAATAGAAATTGGTGGCTGGTTTGGAGGTGGTGGCAGGAGAAGCAGAGACGGGGGTGAGTTCCCAGCTTCTGTCTGATGACTCTTGGGTGGCTGGTTGTCCTGGGAACGCTCAGTTCCATCTGCCTCCTGCAACTCCCTTCCGTGTGTCTCTTCCACTTCTCACTCAAGGAACTTCATTTCTGACACTTCTGGTCATGAAATGTGTGGGGTTTGTTTTTTTTTTTCCCTGGAGCAAGCAATTCTCTACAACACCAGCTGGGTGTCTTACAACTTAATTCGGTTCTAACACAATCTTCCTGGATGCTGTACAGGCTCAGACTTGTGAGATACTGCCACCCCCACTTCAGATGCCAAATGCAACTATTGGGTCTCCATGTCACTGAGAACTTCTGTCCAATTTTGCTACAAATAGCAGGTTCCCAACATCCTTTCCTCGGGTTTGATTAACAAGCTTGAGGAAACTCAGGGAAACACATTTATCAGTTTATTATTAACAGAATCAGAAGAAGCAGATAAAGAGATATGCAGGGTGAGGTCTGAGGGTCCTGAGCATGGGAATTCTGTCCCCGTTGAACTGGGGTGTGTCACCAACCTGGAGGCTCCTGCAACTGCACTACTGAATTATTGTGGAGGCTTCCCGATGCAACATGGTCAGCTATCAGCTTCATCTCCAGCCTTTATTGCCCTCTCTGGAGAGGTGGGGTGGGGCTGGGTTAACAATTCCAAGCTTCTAAGCCTGGCTTGGTCTTCCTGGTGGCCAGTCCCTTCCAGGAGCCATGCAGGAGCCACTCAGAGTCACCTCATTAGAACAAGAGCTGTTCCTGCTGCTCTTGTGACTCAGGAATTCACAGGTGTTTCAGGAGCTCTGCGCCAGGAGCAGTGGGCAGAGCCCAATCCGTGTTTTCTATTATCTCACAATGCTGGTTGGTAAGCTTAGCAGAAGAAAATAGACATTTTTTTTTCTTTTTTTTTCTCCTAGAATGAGCACTTTATTTTTATCTTTTTTATTTATTTTTTTACTTTACAATACTGTATTGGTTTTGCCATACATTGACATGAATCCACCACAGGTGTACATGAGTTCCCAACCCTGAACCCCCCTCCCACCACCCTCCCCATATCATCTCTCTGGGTCATCCCAGTGCACCAGCCCCAAGCATCCTGTATCCTCTATTTTAACTTTAGATATAGAGGTTTGAGATGCCTGTAAAGCATCCAGTTGGAGCCTCTCAGAAGAAAGTTGAGCTAAAAATTTAAAATTATTATCATAAATATAGTAATTCAATGTGTGTGTGCACTCAGTTGTGTTCAACTCTTTGTGACCCCATGGACTGTAGCCTGCCAGGCTCCTCTGTCCAAGGAATTTTCCAGGCAGGAATACTGGAGTGCATTGCAAGAAAGTAAATGCAAGTAACAAAGAATAGTGCATATAGTAAAGAGAAATGTAGTTCTGAGGACAATGGTATTTATGTATTAGAAAAAGAATAAGAAATCCATAAAGAGTCCTGGGAAATAATAGTCAAAATTTATAAGAAAAACTAGAAGTATATTTTTTCCTGAAGCTCAAGGAAAAAATTAGAATTTTAAGATAGAATAATATTTTAAAACCTGTGACCAAGAGGGATTTTCAAAGTCTACTAATTTCATAACTACTGTATCTATGAATGAATAAAAATAATACAATAAGAAATAAGAACTTGGCATTGGGTTAAATTAATGAACAATTAACTATTAGATATATTATTATTATTGCTATTATTACTAATAAAATTATTTAAATGCAAATGTAAGAGAAAAATGTTGTAACAGCCCCCTAGCCATATAACCTGTTTTCTAAAAGAGTGTTAGGTCATTTTATGGTATGATTTTCTCTATTTGTAGGCTTAAAAAAATTTCTAAGTGCCACAGTAGGTGAGGGCATGCTAATCTGAAAGTCAAAGATAAATTATTCTTTATAATGCAAGGTGAAAGCATCTGAAGCCAGATGGACACTTGCACTCCTCGAGGAAGTGGGCAGCACAGGTTAGCTCAAGCCATAACAGATGGTGAAAAGAGCCTTGTAAGGAGAAGGCTTGCCTGCAACGATTTTCTGGGAAAATCCATCCTGGCTTGGTCTCCTTCCTCCTGGCTTGACTTTACTTCTCAAGGAGCCAACTGGATCTATTCTTACACTTCAGTCTTTTGAGCAAGGATGCTCTCTGTACGATGCACAGAGCTTCCTAATATTGGACTGGGTTTTAGGTTTTGAAACTTAAGATCAAGGTTTGCAAACAATCTAGTCCTGGTTCTCAGAAGCTGGGAAATTGTGTGGTCAAGCAGCATTTTCAGCTACAAAGTATTTGCTTTCCTTGGAATCCAGTGAGGACTTTGAAAGGATTAGTGAGGATAATGCTAAGAATTCAGAAGAAAAGTGCAGCATGACAGGTTTCTTATGTTCAAAGGGAACCAAATTTTTCTTAAAATATTTTTTAGTTTAACAGAGGGACATAAAGAACCTTGATGAAATTATATTTTTGACCTATTTTACTTATTTAATTTGTTTTTTAAAGTTGTTTTAAGTTTATTCAAACATAGATTTTTTTTTTCTGAACCCCCCTCCCACCTTCCTCCCCATACCATCCCTCTGGGTTATCCCAGTGCACCAGCCCCAAGCATCCTGTATCCTGCATCGAACCTAGACTGGCGATTCGTTTCTTGTATGACATTATACATGTTTCAATGCCATTCTCCCAAATCATCCCGCCCTCTGCCTCTCCCACAGAGTCCAAAAGTCTGTTC
>SJYQ01001131.1:59376-106913 GCA_006410935.1 Redunca redunca | reverse complement strand
TCTAGTTTCCTTGGTGTGTATGCCCAGCAGTGGGATTGCTGGGTCATAAGGCAGTTCTATTTCCAGTTTTTTAAGAAATCTCCACACTGTTCTCCATAGTGGCTATACTAGTTTGCATTCCCACCAACAGTGTAAGAGGGTTCCCTTTTCTCCACACCCTCTTCAGCATTTATTGCTTGTAGACATTTGGATCGCAGCTGTTCTGACTGATGTGAAATGGTACCTCATTTTTAAATTATACTGAGACCAGTGTCCAGCTAACAAAATTTCAGACTCCCAAAGGTTTTCATCATGATGCACTAGAGTCTCAAGCCTAACTGAACTCCCACCTCCACTGTGTATTGACTTGATGGTTTGGGGTCAGGTCCTCACAGATTTGAGCTGTTAGCTTCTCACAAGTGAATCAGAGGCAGCAATTCTGACCCAGTAGCCATGCCAGAGCTTGCACATCAGTGCTTCTCAGCATCTTTCACTGCAGCATCTTCTTCACCAGCAGATGAAAGATGTCACGTGAACCTTGAGGAGACCATTTTGAAACCCATTTGGAGTCTATTGGTTTCACTTTAGTGTGTAATTTACTTTCTGCTCACACAAAATATAAAATTGATGTTCATATTTCCATATCTTTGATTTTTTAAACTTTTTATTTTATATTGGAATATAGCTGATTAACCCCTGGAGGAGGGCATGGCAACCCACTTCAATATTCTTGCCTGGAGAATCCCCATGGACAGGAGAGACAGGTAGGCTACAGTCCACGGGGTCACAAAGTGTCGGAAGCAACTAAGCTACTAAGCACAGCACAGCACGCAGCCGACTGACATTGCTGAGATAGGCTCAGGGCAGCAAGGAGACTCGGCCACGTGTATACACGGATCCATTCTCCCTCACACTCCCTTCCTATCCAGGCTGCCACAAAACAATGGGCAGAGTTCCCTGTGCTATCAGGTCCTCGATGGTTATCCATTTTAAATACGTGTGTGTGTGTGTTAATCTCTCAGTCGTGTCCAGCTCCCTGCAATCCCATAGACTGCAACCTGCCAGGTTTCTCTGTCGATGAGATTCTCCAGGCAAGAATACTGGAGGGGGTTGCCTTTCCCTTCTTTAGGGATTTTAAATATAGCAGTGAGTTAAATTGGTAGCTAGTCAAATGTATGATATCACAATAACAAATAACCCCAGTGCCAGTGCTGGACACAAACATTGATTTATCTCTGTGTCAAAACCCAGTGGATATGGAGAAATGTACTGGGTAGCTATACACTGGGGGCCAGCTCTGAAATCCAGCTTATTTCCATCTCATGGAACCTGTATACATGTATATGTATATATATATATTCTTTTCTGGTAGGGAGAAACCAGACTAAAGAAGTGAGACAGTAGTATTCCAGATTTGGTTCCAGAACCTGCAATAAAGGATACGTTACAATAAGGCAAGTCATAGGAATTTTCAGTTTCTTAGTTCACGTAAAAATTATGTTTATACTAAACTATAGTTTATTGTGTGCAATAGCATTGTCTTAAAAATCAGTGTACACACTTTAATTCAAATGGGATTTATTGGTAAAAAAAAAAAGCTAACCATCATCTGAGCCTTTAGCCAGTGGGTGGTCTTTTTGCCTTGATGTATGTGGCTACTGACTGATCAGGGTGGTGGGTGCTTAAGGCTGGCGTGGCTGTGGAAATTTCTAAAGACAACAGCGAAGCTGGGTGCATCAGTTATTCTTTCTTTCACAGATGATTTCTCTGGAGCATGCAATGCTGTTGGGTAGTGTTTTACTCACAGCAGAACTTCTTTCAAAATTGGAGCCAGTCCTCGCAGATCCTGCCACTGGTTTATCAACAAGTTTATGCAACATCCTAAATGTTTTGTTGTCATTTCACCAATCTTCACAACTTCTTTTCTAGGGGTAGAATTCATTTCAAGGAACCACTTTCTTTGCTCATCCATAAGAAGCAACTCCTCATCCTTCAGCTTTTGTCCTGAGATGGCAACAATTCACTTATGTTTTCAGGTTCCATGTCTAACTCTAGTTCTCTTGTTAATTCCAGCACATCTGCAGTTCCTTCCTTCACTGAAGCCTTAAACCCCTCAGTGTCATCCAGGACAGTTAGAATAAACTCCTCTTCCAAATTCCTATTACTGTTGCCCTTTTGACCTCTTCTCATTAATCACAAATGTTCTTTATGGCATATAAAATGATGAATCCTTTCCAGAAGGTTTTCAGTTTTTTCCCAGAACCACCAGAGGGATCACTGGCTATGGCAGCTATGCTTTTATGAATGAATTTATTTATTTATTTTAATTGGAGGAATTTCTTAAATAACAAGAGTTGATGATCAAAATTACTGTTTGATCTATGGACTGCTGAATAGATGTGCTAGCTGGTATGTATACAAACATTAATCTTACTGTTCATTTGCATCAGAGCTGTTGAAAGGTTAGGTTCAATGTCAATAGCAGTATTATTTTGAAAGGAGTATTTTTTTTTTTAGAGGCAGGTCACAACAGCAAGCTTAAAATATACAGGAAAGCATGATATAAACATATATGCCATCATCTAGGCTTTGTTCCATGTATAGAGAGTACAGGCAGAATAGATTTGACTTAATTCTTAAGGACTCTAGGATTTTGGGAATGGTGAATGAGCTTTGGCTTCAATTTAATGTCACCAACTGCATTAGCCCCTAACAAGAGTTAACCTGTCCTTTGAAGTTTCGAAGCCAAGCATTGAATTCTCATCTCTATCTATGAAAGTGCCACATGACATCTTCTTCCAATTTAAGGCTGTTTCATCTCCACTGAAAATCTGTTGTACAGTACAGCCACATTCATGAGTGATCTGAGCTACATCTTCTGGGTAACTTGCTACAGGCTCCACAGCAGCACTTGCTGCTTCTCCTTGCACTTTGGTGTTATGGAGATGGATTCTTTCCTTAAATTTTATGAGACAAGTGCTGATATCTCCCAACTTTTCTTCTGCAGCTTCCTCACCTCTCTCAGCCTTCAAAGAACTGAAGAGAGTTGCGGCCTTGCTCTAGACTAGGCTTAGGCTTAGGGCAATGTTGTGGTTGATTTGATCTTCTACCCAGACCACTATAGTCACTGAACATGAGTTTGAGCAAACTTTGGGAGATAGTAGAGGGGAGGGAAGTCTGGCATGCTGCAGTCCATGGGGTCGCAGAGTTGGACATGACTTCAGTTCAGTTCAGTTCAGTTCAGTCGCTCAGTCGTGTCTGACTCTTTGAGACCCCACGAATCGCAGCACGCCAGGCCTCCCTGTCCATTACCAACTCCCGGAGTTCACTCAAACTCACGTCCATCGAGTCAGTGATGCCATCCAGCCATCTCATCCTCTGTTGTCCCCTTCTCCTCCTGCCACCAATCCCTCCCAGCATCAGAGTCTTTTCCAATGAGTCAACTCTTCACATGAGGTGGCCAAAGTACTGGAGTTTCAGCTTTAGCATCATTCCTTCCAAAGAACACTCAGGACATGACTTAGTGACTAACAACAACCAGACCACTAAAACTTTCTCCATATCAGTAATAAGGCTGTTTCACTTTCTTGCCATTCATATGTTTAGTGAAGTGACTTCTTTAATTTCCTGTAGGAACTTCTTTTTTGCATTCACAGCTTAGCCAACTGATGCAAGAGGCCCAGTTCTCAGACTGACTCCACATTCTCCATGCCTTCCTCACTAAACTTAATCAGTTTGAATTATATATTTGAATTTCTTTTTAAAATTTTATTTTAGTTGGAGGATAATTACTTTACAATCTTGTAATGGTTTTTGCCATACATCAACATTAACCATCCACAGGTATACAGTTGTCCCCCATCCTCAACTGCCATCCCACCTCCCTCCCCACTCCATCCCTCTGGGCTGTCCCAAACCACTGGCTTTGGGTGCCCCATCTATTTTACATATGGTAATGTACATGCTTCAATACTATTCTCTCAAATCATCCCACCCTTGCCTTCTCCCACTGAGATCTAAAGTCTGTCCCTTTCATCTGTGTCTCCTTTCCTTCCCTTCGTGTAGGATCATTGTTACTGTCTTTTTAAACTCCATATATTTGCATTAATATACAGGATTTGTCTTTCTGTCTATGATTTGCTTCTCTCTGTATAATAGGCTCCAGATTTATAAAGACAGTCTCTTCAACAAACAGTGCAGGGAAAACTGGTCAACTACATATAAAAGAATGAAACTAGAACACTTTCTAACATCATACACAAAAATAAACTCAAAATGGATTAAAGATCTAAATGTAAGGCCAGAAACTATAAAACTCTTAGAGGAAAACTTAGAACACTCTCCAACATAAATCATAGCCTGATCCCTTTACGACACACCTCCCAAAGTATCTGAAATAAAGACAAAAACAAACAATGGGGCCTAATTAAACTTAAAAGCTTTTATACAATGAAGAAAACTATAAACAAGGTGAAAAGACAGCACTGAAAATGGGAAAAAAAAATAGCAAACAAAACAACTGACAAAGAATTAATCTCCAAAATATATAAGCAGCTCGTGCAGCTCAATACCAGAAAAACAAACAACCCAATCAAAAAGTGGGCAAAAGACCTAAACAGATATTTCTCCAAAGAAGACATACAGATGGCTAGTTTTGTAGTTAAGGTGAGAGACTCTTCCTCTCACTTAACACTTAAAGACCGTTGTAGGGTAACTGACTGACCTAATTTCAATATTGTTGTGTCTCAGGGAACAAGGATGCTTGAGGAGAGGGAGAGAGATGGGAAGACATCTGCCAGATGGAGCGGTCGGAACACACACATTTTTCAGTTAAATTCAAGGTCTTATAAGGGTGTGGTCTGTGGCTCCCCAAAACAATTATAATAGTAACATCAAAGATCACTTATCACAGATCACCATAACAAATATGACAAAATGAAAAGGTTTGTAATATTGCAAGAATTGCCAAAACATGACACAGAGAGACAAAATGAGCAAATGCTGTTGGGAAAGCAGTGGCCACTTGATGCAGGGTTGCCACAAATTTTCAGTTTGTCAAAAAAAAAAAAAAATTGCAAAACATAACAAAGCAAAGCATGCCCCAAACAAGGTTTTCCTATCCCAGAAATTAAACGCTTCCCTGCAGAAGAGAGGTACATCGCCTCTGCTTTCATTTCGTTGGCTAAGGCATGTCATGTGTCTACTTCAGCGTTGGGAAAATGAGCAGATGGAGACAAGCCACTGGGTGAACACTGGTCGGTGGGAGGAATACCCATTGCCCAATAACCTCAGCCCTTTGCTCTGAAATTCTGTATGCACGTGCAGGTGGAGTTAATAACCAAAAAGAAAGCAGTGATAGATCAGGACATCTTGCAGTCCAGGCCAGCTCCGTACCAGTCATGATGCACTGGCTGCAAACCTGGAAGCTTCTCCTTTGCTCATCTCCCTTTTTTTGGACTGCACTGCCTTCACACCATGATGGGACGCATCCTGGGAAGCCCTTTGATGGTCCTCAGAGACAAGCTGGCCCTGGGAAGTAGGTTGGGAAGATGCCCTGTCTTGACTTCCGTGGTTGAGGCCTGANCACTGCCTTCACACCATGATGGAACGCATCCTGGGAAGCCCTTTGATGGTCCTCAGAGACAAGCTGGCCCTGGGAAGTAGGTTGGGAAGATGCCCTGTCTTGACTTCTGTGGTTGAGGCCTGAGGTGGGGAACTGTCTCACTTTCAGCCTTGGCCCTCCATACAAGCATTCACCACGGTACAAGAACCACGCTGCATGGTTATGTGAATGTTACGTTTGGGCAGCAGAGTGAAGAGCTGAGAGAAGAAAGAACCCCTGTGTCCTCTGGCACTCAGTTTGAGAGAAGTCAGGTGTATATCTGAAAGTAGTTCATTTCTTTTTATTTCACTTTCTCTAAGTTCATATTATTCTTGTTAGTTGAACAAGATCATTCTCCTTATGTAGCAAAGCACCATGGCAGATCCTGGTAAAACAAAGCCATGGAGACTGCCTGACGCCCCGTGCTCTTGCCAGGGGCTGCCCAGTCCCCTGGGAACCTCCATACAGTCCTCCATGTGGATGCCCTCCCGCAGTCTCACCGTGTCCTGGACCCTGCCTGAACTCATGAAGGTTCTAATGAGATGCATGTTCAGAACTCCCTAGTAATGGGAAACAAGGAGGTGTGAAGAAGTTGCATCTCAACAACTCCTGAGATTTGCAGTAGGACTTCCACAAAACAATGTCAGGAGTCCCTCCTCCTCTGTTCACAGCCTGACTGCCAGACCTCTACTCACCCATCTTTGGTCATCCACCACTTCCTATAAACATAAGATTAGTAAATATACCAACATTGATATCAGGAAGGGGAATGCATAGATAGCTGGGCAAAATCTTGTATATCAAAGATATACAAGATATTGGATGCTCAGTCGTGTCCAACTCTTTTCGACCCCATGGACTATAACCTGCCCGGCTCCTCTGTCCATGGAATTCCCCAGGCCAGAATACTGGAGTGGGTAATGATTCTCTTCTCTAGGGGATCTTCCCAACCTAAGGATCGAACCCAGGTCTCCTGCATTGCAGGCGGATTCTTTAGTGTTTGAGCCACCAGGGAAGCCCTGGATATCTAAAGGTAACACATAAAATTAAAAAAAAAATGATTCAGGGAACTCTGCTATTCAATATTCTGTATTAACCTATATGGGAAACAAATCCAAAAAAGAATGGGTATACATCAGTATATAACTGAATATATGTATAATGAGCATATTTACAATGCATACGTATAACTGAATCATTGTGCTATACACCTGGAAGTAACAGAACATTGCGAATCAACTTTAATATAAAATAAAAATTAAAAATGTAAGTGATTAATAAACATACTGAAACCTAGACTTACTCGTATTCAAATGATTAACATTGTAAACAAAGTACTCATGTTGGCTGTTTTAGAAAGCAATAATACCCACTTTTGAAAAATATAGTCAAATAGATAAACGTTCTGTGCAGGTAAATTTCAGTGTTTCTTAAACATAATAGAAATATTCATACTCTTGATCATAAATTTCACTCCTTGGGATTTCTTGTGGGGAAATAAACCACATACACAAAAAGGAAGTACAAAAATTACAAGTGTTTAAAAGTTGTGGGAAGGTTAACTAAAATATGGTACATCTATACAGAGAAAATCTTTGCAGCTATTTAAAAAAAATGATGATACAGGTAATATTCATGTATCACAGTCAAGCAAAAAATAAATATACACTGCCATAGTTTTGAGCATGGAGTGGTTGTCATATTCCATTTTGGATGTTACTATCTCCTTCCCAAACATTCTACCAAAATCATGTACTGTTTTTAAAATCAGAAAAATGTTAACAGAACATTTTGGCATGCATCTGTTATTGTAGGAAATGACAATCATTTTGTACAGGGCTGTTATTTGCTCAGCCTATTTAGGTACACGTTTCTCAGGTGTGAGTGTTACAGTGAAGTTTGCTTTGCAGGCAAATTTTTCTTGATGCTTTGGGAACAACTACAATGTGGGTAAGGTACCTCTGCTTAACTTCTCACCAAAACTCTTACCCCAAAACTATGCATGTAGGAACTTAATCAATAGGCAGTGAGATGTAATAGTCACTAACTACAGCAAAGGGGGAAATGAAATGCCCTGTGTTCCCGCCAGTCCTGTCTTTGTGGACACGCTTTGAAGCTCTGGTTGGCTGGGTGGATGAGGAGGCTTTCGTGCTGTCTTCTCTGCTGGTGTAGTCAGCTTCCCACTAAGCCAGTGTACTTGGCTTTTTACCTTCTATAGGATCTGGATTTACTTTACATGCTCTGTGCTTGCCACATTTCGTCACTGAATTGCCCTCAAATGTGTCTATCTCTTTCTCCCTATCTATCTATATATCATCTATTTATTACCTATCATCTCCACCTATCTACTTGCCTATCTTTGTCTTTCTGTATCTCTGTCTCTGCTGCCGCCGCCACTTAGTCACTTCATCCTGTCTGACTCTGTGGGACCCTATGGACTATAGCCTACCAGGCTCTTCTTCCATGGGATTCTCTAGGCAAGAGTACTAGAGTGGGCTGCCATGCCCTACATCCAGGGGATCTTCCCCACCCAGGGATTGAACCTGGGTCTCTTGCATTGCAGACAGATTCTTTACTGCTGAGCACAGGGAAGTCCATCTCTGCCTCTATCATCTTTCCATCACCATCTATCTCTATTTATCATCTATCTATCCATATCTACGTATGTGTGTGTGCTTGTATGTATTTATGTGTGTTATGTGTCTATTATCTATCTATACTTATCTCTGTCGATCATCTCTTCCATGTAAAATGCTGGGATATCTGGGTTTATTTTCATAAAATCATTTTGCTACTGTAGACAACTACTCTCCTCTTGTTTTTCTCATTAAGTTTTAAAACAATATGTAAATTCAGATATGTTTGACTGAAGCCATATTTTCCCTCTTTTAGATCTTGTCTTTAATCAGTGAAACTCTGGGTCTGCCCTTCATGCACCAGCACTCCACCCCAGTCAAGCCTTCACATTGATTTCACCCTCAGCAAGAACCAAGCCAGGGATAAACGGTCAGTTCATATACATCAGATGGTTTGCGGCCAACTTCTCTGCTTCTTTAGAAATGACATTTCAGCCCAACTGTGGAGGAGGGACTGAGGTTGAATAGGGAAAGGCAGAGGGGTATTTGGAGCTTCCTGGATGGCTCAGTGGTAAAGAATCCACTTGCCAATGCAGAAGATGCCGGAGACGTGGGTTCGATCCCTAGATTGGGACGATCGCCTGGAGAAGGGAATGGCAACCCATTCCAATATTCTTCCCTGGAAAATACCATGAATAGAGGAGCCTGGTGGGCTACAGTCCATAGGGTCGCAAAGAGTCGGACATGGCTGAGCATGCGTGCGAGAGGTATTTAGGACCGCTGGTCGCACAGGAGAGGAATTGTAAGGAGTTACATATGCACAGTGGGAGAGGGAGAAGCAAAGCTCCCTCTGTGGATGACAACATCCTCCAAGGGGCCTCTCCCAGAGGTTCTCCTTCTGGCTGCGTGGCTGAGTGAGGGGAGGCAGAGCACCACCAACTGAGAACTTAGTTGACAGGTCCTCAGAGCCATTGGTGTCCTGGACTTCGATTAGACCGTAAACTCTACTCCAGGACACACACTCACCTACTTTATTTCATATTCTTAGTGCATGATTCAGGACCTGCCCCCGAGGAGGATGTTTCTGTGAACACCAGTGATGGAGAAGTTTATCAGACATTCTGCAATTTCCCATGAGTCCCAGAAACTCCTATATTGAGTTGAAATGTACATCTGTAGTCTATACTAACCACATGTGGTCGACACCCCTGTCCTGACCCCCTTGTCCTGTGGCTGTCTTCCTCCACAGAGGCTGGTAAAGCCAGGCCCCAACCTCCCAGGGCTGTGGGAAAGATGGGACAGAAATGATGCTGGAAGAATTCTTCCTTGTGGAAACTCTCTAAATACAGTTTCTCTTTAATAGAAGAGAAGTCCCAGCAAGGTTGCTTCTGCCCTGCCCTATTCCTGGTCCTCTGAGTCTGCACGTGATTGTGGGTGTGAACCCAGGAACTACAGCAAGATTTGGCGACATAAATACCCCCAAATCACCCCAATGCCAAGACAGAACACAGCCTGCTCACAAATTTCCTGTTATGGGAAAAAAATATCATTTTATGTAACTGCTCTTTCTGTTACTCATAACCAATGCATTCCTAAGTGATGTCAAACTCAGTGTGTTCTGTTCCCTCTTATGATAGGCTTGGGAAATGGGAGCCCTTGTGGTTTCTTTCTTCCAAACCTTCACTGCAGTGTTGTGAATCCTCAGGTCAAGATCTTTCCATAGAATCAGAACAGGGCACATTGATATGTTTTTTTAAGCACAAGCTATTCACCAAGCCATGTGCCTAGCACCTACTTTTAATCTTGCTTGTGCTTCAGCTTTGTTTCCATCTTATGTCCCATCAGTGCACCCAAATTGCAGAGCATTTTCTTTCTTGGGTCCCCTGAAGAAAGATCAATTCAATAAGCCTCTTGAGTGACATTAGCTATTGTGGAGATGCTGGCTGTTGAAGCAGATGTGATGGACATGTGTTTTTATGAACAAGACTCTTTTCAAAGGCTTTTCTATTATTGCCTTTGCTTCACTAAACTGGATCCTGAAGGATAATGTTGTATTGACAGCCACCGAAAGGGGATGGATGGGTCATGATGTTCTTGTCATAGCAGCGCCTGATCCTACACTTCTCTCATTTCCGGTAAGTTTAGCTGAATAGGTACTACTTTGAGTGTGACCTTATTACCAAGTGACAGTCTTCTTGAAACCCCATTCAGAATGCTTTCGGAGTTCTGTGCCCCTTTGGTGCTGGACGTCATTCCTGCTAGGAGACAAGTCAGTGTTAAAATACCACCCTTTCTTGAGCTCTCCTAATACCTCAAACTTAGAAACTTGGTAAAATTGGAACATGTTGCAGTTAAACAGAGGATGTGTCTTTTGCCTCTTCTCTGTGGGCTTCTCTGGTGACTGAGATGGTAAAGAATCTGCCTGCAATGCAATCAAACCTGGATTCAATCCCTGGATTGGGAAGATCCCTTGGAGAAGGAAATGGCAACCCACTCTAGTGTCCTTGCCTGGAAAATTCCATGGACAGAGGAGCTACAGTCCATGAGGTTGCAAAGAGCTGGACACAATTGAACAACTAACACACACACACACACACACACACACACGGCTTTCTAGAGAAAAGGTATGAAAAAACTAAGCAGCATGTCCTAGAAGGTCACACACGATTAAACAGCAAGGAAGAGATTTTCTCCCCGTATGGTCTTCCCCTAAGGCAGAGATGCAGATATGCTCTCCTAGTAAATGGAACAGGCTCCCTCTCTGATGCTGACAGCTGTGCCCTTAAGTTCTGAATGATAGAAGAAGAACAGAGAACAGAGCCAATGAGTTGTCTCTGAAGTCATTCAGCATCTTCTGGACTTTCCTGTTTGGTCAGATTGTTCCTTAGCATTTACAGCTTGCTGGGGTCACGAGGCACCACTAAATTCCTGGGTTAGAAAGACTCCATGAAGTTGTTAGAAGTAAGTTCATATGTGATAATTAGGTTAGGAAAAGTGGGAAGAGAAAACAAAAGAGATGGGTAAAAATTTATGCTTGGCCTTAAAAAATTCAGATTTCTTGGATATCATAAACATTTTGATTGATTGGAGACCTTCAAACTCTCTTTTCCACCACTGTCTAAAGTTTGCCTCCCTTCAACTGTCTCTCTAGCAAATGCATGTGTTTCATTTGTCTGGTTTCTGTTGAAATATTCATCTCTGGTAGGAAACAGTATTTCTGAAGGTATACATGGGAAAGGTTCATTTTCTCTGCATTTCATTATCATTTCTTAGTTGATTCTGAAATAATTTACTGAGTGTTCCCTCTTGCTCTACATATGATTCTTTTTTTTTCTTTTCAAGTATTTACTGTATTTATTTATTTGGCTGCACTGGGTTGCAGCATATGGGATCTAATTCCATGACCAGGGACTGAACTAAGGCTTCCTGAACTGGGAGTGCAGAGTCTTAGCCACTGAGTCAAAAGGGAAGTCCCTATATTTGATTCTTACTGAGGGGTACACGTTGGTTCTGCTTTGGGAGGTTGCTGCCCAGTGAACACTCTAGAACCTTTAGAACCTCGAATCCTTCCTGTTTGCAGACATTAGAAATAGTTTGGGCACATAGTCCAGCTTGGGCCAATCAGATCCCCCCATCCTCTGCTGGACCCCAGTGTGAAGTGTTCATGTACAGTTTGATCTTGGCAGTCATACTGGAGATAGCTGTAAGGTGAACAGAGAAAGTCGAGAAATTCTGGTTTCTTCAGAAGAGAAAAACAGCAAGTCACCCCCTAGAACAAACACCAATGAACAGGCACGCGTCATCGCATAGCGAACACGGACATGATTATCCACCCTCTATCTTGAGGTTGTTCCCTTCCAGTTATCAGCGCCTGCCTCTTATGAGGTCTTTTTGCCCTGAAGGTCCAGAGATACTCCAATTTCCTTCTGTTGAAAATAAGACAACTGGCCCCAAATGAAGTCATTTTATGCTTTGCCTCAAGTTATCAAGCTGAGACTTACAGCAATGAAATCATAAACCAGTCAATCAGGAATCACCTGCTCACACTACTCAGGTGATCTGCCCGAGAGACCCTGCCACGCTCGAAAGGAGATTAACCTGGCATTAACCAACACGGGTCTTTTGTATAGAATGACTTCCTTGTTCCTGCTCCCTTCTGCTTTTAAAATCTCTTGCCTTGTACAACATTTTGAATTCCCTTTCTGTCTGCTGGTTTGGATGCCTCCTGACTCAGGAATTATTGAATCAAGCCAAAAACATCTTTAAAATTTACTCAGCACTTCCTCCCCAAATCTCCCTTTCATTGCTTTGGCCAGTTTAGGGTGGTTATATGCTATAAAACAATGACCCCCGCCTGGGACTTTTTTATTCCTATAACCAGGGAACAGATTTCTTTGAACAAGGAGTGTTTATGGCTGCCTCTCTAGTGAGGGACCACAGAGCTCTATTCTTCTTAAACAGGTTCTTTGTTTTCCATTGTTGAATCCCTTTCCCACCTGACACCTTCATCCTTTATTCTCTGTGGAGGGTGTTGGGCGTGGAGAAAGTTTCTCTCCACCTTGACTGACATTTCTGCTGGAGCCAGTACATAGGGACAGCCAGAAGGTTTAAAGAGTGATCTGTTAATGTCTACAGGATGGTCAAACCTTAACAGAGCCTGGGTTCAAAACTGAATTGAGCCCATTCTTATTTCTTTCCTGAAATCCCCTTTTCTTCCTTCACTCTGTTTTTGAGTATTTCTTGCTATTAGGAGACACTGAGAAAACATTGTCAAGCAGCTTTAATTTAAGTTATCTAGAGGTGAAAAGTGAAATTAAAAAATAATTAATGTGAAAGCTGCTAGAAAAGTCATGATAAATTGAGTAGGGTCACAGTGTTCAAGACAACATCCTGCTTTCTCTGACACTGAGTTTAGCATCGCCGGTACATTTTCTGGTCTAATAGAACGTAATAGCCTAACAAGGTCGGCTGTGATATGCACCTCTTCCAAATACATTTCTGTTTGTTTGCATTTGTGAGGTCTAATTATAATAAAAATACTGTCACTTGGATTCAAAAAACATTTATATTACTGTAGAGTCTAACATTTTTCAGCTAATTAGAAAACTGTACCTTTAAAAACCACAGAGCTAATACATATAAATCATAAAGGCACGCTGCTGATTTTGTTTTCCATTTTTCCCTAATAGCTGAGCCTATGACTACTGCCTCTGAAAAGGTTTATCAATTTAATATGAGCTGGGTGCACTGCCAGTGCTGCCTGCATAATTCTTGGGACCCAGTGCAAAAGGAAAAAGGAGACTTGTATAAAAGGGGGAAAATCTTCATATAAAGGTACTCAAATATAAGTCTTTTCCTTTTAATTGTATTTTATTCTCATGAAACCTAATAGAGAAACTAATGATATAAAAATATAACATGCATTTATAAATTATAATAAACAAAAATAATATCTTTGTGTGATAATTTTATATAATATTTCAGTAAAAATGCTTTATTAATGTGATGCCGAAGAAGACTCTTGAGAGTCCCTTGGACTGCAAGGAGATCAAACCAGTCAATCCTAAGGAAATCAACCCTGAATATTCATCGGAAGGACTGATGCTGAAGCTGAAGCTCCAATACTTTGGCCACCTGATGGGAAGAGCTGACTCATTGGAAAAGACCCTGATGTTGGGAAAGAATCAGGGCAGGAGGATAAGGGGATGACAGAGAATGAGCTGGTTGGATGCCATCACTGACTCATTGGACATGCATTTGAGCAAATTCCAGGAGATGGTGAAGGACAGGGAAGCCTGGCGCGCTGCAGTTCATGTGGTTGCAGAGTCTGACACGACTGAGCAACTGAACAACAACAAATTGATCTGATAGCTTGATTGCTCTTAAGGCTTTCTTGACTAACATTTATGCAAGTGTATTTATTAAGTCAACAAATTCATAGTGGAGAAATTTCAGTTCCAATTGATATAACTGAAAGTGAGATCTGTCTCTCTTAGCAAATGCAAATTCCTGACAATAACAGTGCAAAGCAGGAGGGCAATAAGGAGAGACAGGCTGGTTTTTTTCCAAAGATCCAGGTCTGCAGCCACAACTGTCTGACTTCTGGGTCCAGTGCTTCGTGGCTCCCTCTGAGAGGGGCACAGGCAATGGTGACTTGGAGTAAAACGGCATCAACAGCTCACCTCCAGGGCCTTGTGACCAACAGCTGTGGCCAGTGTCCAGGTTCAAATTGCCTGCAAGGACACTGATCCAAATCCCACTGACAGCAGTGGGCAGGGTCTGAGCTGTGGGAGGTCAGGGATCTTCCATCAGGATGAACAGAGGACCTTATAGAAGAGACACCACCTATAAAGAAAAGTGAGCACATAACCATGGGGTTAAAGCTGCCCCCAGGGCCACCAGCTTGGTCTGGTCACCTTAACAAATTCATGTATAAAGAGACAAAGGAAAACAAGGTACTTTGTAAAGTCAGTCAGTCCAGGGCTATGTGGATTATTATCCAGGGCTTCCTTACTGTCAGTTAGCTTTAAGAAGAGGTATTTTATAGTCATCTTTTATGTGTCACTCCAGCCAACAGCAAAGTGCACAAATGCTGAGCAGGTAATGCCCTGGTAGCTTGTCACCATCTGTAAATGCAGGGGTTTTGCTTGGGCCTTTAGCTAGATCACCTTATGTTAGAGACAATAACAAAGCTGGAACTGGCCTTTCAATGCCTGTTTAGTAATTGGCTGTTTATGGCCCACTTAGCTGAAGTACATCTCATTAACACAAGGGGAGTACAAAGGAAAAAACAACAGCCCAACGTACTGTGGACAAATGGATGTTGTGACCCATGGACACTGTTGTCAGGGCTTTGGGATTGGCACCCAAGTTTGACCTGCTCTCCCAAATGTTCCTTGTGTTCAGCATGGGCCCTGAACTGGGTGCTGGGAGACCAAGAGGTCAATGGACTGTCTTAAACTTGACTGCAAGTAGGGACTGTTGAGTAAAACTGAAAGACAAGGACTGAACATTTACTTCTAAAGGCTTTCATGAAAGATGGTCTGGATTTCTGCTGAAAGGTAACCTATTTGTAAGATGAACAAATGAAGCTAGACGTAAAGGCACATGTTCAATACAAAAATATGATGTCCTCTTTCCAAATTCCCCTTTTAATTTGTAAACAAAGCTCATAGAAAGAGGACTGCTGCTGCTAAGTCGCTTAAGTCATGTCCGACTCTGTGCAGCCCCATAGATGGCAACCCACCAGCCTCCCCCGTCTCTGGGATTCTCCAGGCAAGAACACTGGAGTGGGTTGCCATTTCCTTCTCCAATGCAGGAAAGTGAAAAGTGAAAGTGAAGTCGCTCAGTCGTGCCCGACTCTTTTTGACCCCATGGACTGCAGCCCACCAGGCTCCTCCGTTCATGGGGAGGACTACAGATTCAAAACAAGCACAAATGTTGCCTAAAACTGTGAAACATTGGTGCACTATGAAACTGGATATACTATACTGTTTCATGTGGATGAACATTTTTTAATTGAAATGAGAAGCCATAATGTGATGATTATGGGTGAGGGTGACTTTCTCCGGTTTCACTGGGTCTCAGGCAGTACATGTAGAACCCGTGATGGCATTCGTCCAGGGCAGGTTCCTGCTAAAACAGATTGTCTTGGGTGAAGCTTTGAAGTCTCCTCACACAGAGAATATGTCTCACCAGTGATTTGTCTGGAACACAGTGCTTCAGCCCTTCATATATGAAAAAAAAATGACTTAAATTCACTTCTCCGACTTTATGAAACAAGCACAAGCTAAGATGACCTGCTTTGGGAGAAAGGAAATTAAACATCTACTGTACGCCTGATGCAGTGCTGAGCATAATAGAATTGTATACAGAATGGTGTATAATATAAACATTATTTTGTCTTTCCAGTGACTATTACATATATTCATATTCTGGATTTACAGATGAAACTAAGCCACAATCCAGATCATACTGATACCAAAGATCTGTTTTTCTTTCAGGGAATGACAGTGATCTAGAGCCTGACCTTATTTTCTTAACTTCTGGTCGTTTTTACTATAGAAGCATGATGAAAATCAGTGAAGTACTTGGGAGCTGTCAGGTTTCCTTATGAATATGCATGCATTAGCTTTCAGCGCTCCAGGTAGGAGCATCCATTCATCTTGGAAATGAATGGTTCTGGCTGTCCTCATATGGGACTAATGATGTGTGGACAGTACACAATCAGAAACTATCCTAGTCATAAAATCTCAGTGTACTTCATCAGATGGTTCTTTGATATGCAAAGTCAACAGTGTTCTCAGAGGATGAAAAATGATCCTTCACTGAACAGGACCAGTGACCTTATAGTAAAGCAGTGTATAGTGGGGATGCAGCCAAGGACTTGCACCTGGATGGAAGCTTGGGGGATGCTCTGGCCTGCGGAAAGGGGAGGGGAAGCTGAGGTTCCAGGTGAGTTTTGGAAGGTGAATCTGGACTGGAGGGCCAGGCCAAGAAATTGGAAGGATTCTGCTGGCCTGCAGGCATGTCTTGGGCCTGGGGATAAAGACGGTGCTGGATGTGATGCAGAGGGGCCCCTCCTGCACTGTTAGTGGGGATGTAAATTGGAAAATTCACTATTTCTCACTATGGAAAGTAGTACCGAGTATCCTCAAAAAATTAAAAATAGAACTACCATAGGATTCTGCCATCTCATGTTGGGGTACATATCCAAAGGAAATGAAATCAGGATCTGGAAAACATGTCTGCAAGTGGACCGCAGCATCAAAACCAAGCAGGGACAGTCTTTTGGACTCTGTGGGAGGAGGCGAGAGTGGGATAATTTGAGAGAATAGCATTTAAACATGTACATTATCATATGTGAAACAGGTCAGCAGTCCAGGTTTGATGCATGAGACAGGGTGCTCTGGGCTGGTGCACGGGGATGACCCAGGGGATGGGCTGGAGGGGGGCTCAGGATGGGGAACACATGTACACCCATGGCTGATTCGTGTCAATGTATGGTAAAACCACTACAATATTGTAAAGTAGTTAGCCTCCAATTAAAATAAATTAATAAAAAATACAACAAAACAAAACAAACAAACAAAAAAACAAGCATAGGTCAAAGGAATGAGGATCTGGGAGAAACAGAAATAGAAGAAATTGTATCAGAGAGTTGTGCTCAGTCACTTTGTTGTGTCCGAATCTTTGAGATACCATGGACTGTAGCCAGCCAGTCTCCTCTGTCCTTGATCCCAAAGCAGAAATCCTGGCAAGAAAACTGGAGTGACTTGCCATTTGCTCCTCTAGAGGATTGTCCTGACCCAGGGATAGAACCCGTGTTTCCTACGGCTCCTGCCTTGGCAGGCAGAATCTTGACCACTGAGCCACCTAGGAAGCCCATCAGCAAGGTAATCTGGGCTAAATAAGTTTCAGATGTCAAGCCTTTTGGAGGCCGGGGTTTCAGTGTCATGCTGAGTGTGTCTGTCAGAGCAAAAGACCGAGACTGTGACAGCAGAGGGGCGAGAGCCATGGGACTTGCTCGCAGGCAACCAAGTTGAGTGGAAAAGGCCCTTCTTCAGTGATTTTGTAGAAGTAACCCTGAGATTCCCCAGATTGCAGGTGTGGAGTCAGTGTGACCTTAACCAAGCCTGACCAAAATACAGGTTGGTATTCATTAGAAGGAAGGAAAAGAAGCAGACGTTTCCTTGTGCGATTATAGCATCTCAGTTTTCTAAAACGGTGGTGGTGAAGGGAGAGGAGACTTAACACTTAGTTTTACACCCTTGCTTATGTGCTACCATTGTATTCACATGACATTTGTCATTGTCTGAGATGTTTCGGTGTATCAGACAGTGTGTGATTCTGGAAATACGTAGAAAAATGAGTCACTATGAATGGCTAGAGTCAAGTGTGTGGAAGTAGGGAGAAGGCACAGACTCATAAAGCAAAGGACTCATAAAAGAAAGGGGTGTCCCAAAGGCAGAAGAGCTGATGGGAAACCAAGGGAGCAGAGCTGGTTTTGTGGCTGGAATTTCACAGCCTCACCAGCCTCACCAAGCTTGCCATCCACTCCATTCCTTAAGTTTGATTACTTCTATATAGCGAGTGTCTCACCTCCTACTTTGGGGCATAAATGTTTAGCACAGGTTACTCAACATCAAGAAAGACAGTCACATATTCTAATGAAATGGAGTAATTACAAGAAATCTATTTGCACTTCTAAAGGGAGAATTGTTTAATGATTCTTAAATCTATTGCACAATTTGTGATGAATCAGAAGACACCTATGTGTAGCATGGTGGGTCCTTTCCTCAGCACTGTGGCTCAGTTCCATACAGTGGAATTGCAGAATTATTTGGAAAGTTTGATCTTCAAAGTGTAGATCCTTGGGCCTTGTTGTAGACTCTGAATTAGAAATCTGAGGGTTAAGCCCAGGGATTTCTACTTAGGAGAGCCTCAGGAGCTTACAATGATGCTCAGAGTAATGGGGCAACCAGTGCTCTCTGAGAGCCTGAGGACCCTGGACTCAAAGCAAGTCCATGGACTCCTGCTGAGGATTCTGTGGACATTCGTAGTCTCAGCCTCTGGTCTCCCCTGCATGCCCACCCGACACAAAGCTGTCCGAGTAATCCTTCTAACTGGGTCCTCTGCCAATGCTGCTTACCGTCCCAGAGCTACTCAGCTTCCTCTGACCTATAGAACGATCAGATAGACTATATGACTTCACCTTACCTTGCGGGTAGGTACAGTGTTATTCTGTCAATCTGTATGACAGCCATGATCCCACATGACTAGGTATACAGGATCTTTGTACACCTGAATCTATGTCACAACTACATAACCACGCACCTACATCATAGGTCTCATATGGAACTATAATTCTTGTTTGTGGACATTATAAACATCAACTATGTGAAAAACAAGCATTTCCCTGGTGGCTTAGAGTGTACTCCCACCTGCGGTGTGGGAGATCTGGGTTCGATCCCTGGGTTGGGAAGATTCCCTGGAGGAGGGCATGGCAACCCACTCCAGTACTCTTGCCTGGAGAATCCCTATGGACAGAGGAGCCTTGTGGGCTACAGTCCATGGGGTCACAAAGAGTCAGACATGACTGAGCAACTAAGCACATACATATGAAAAAAAATGAATATTTTTTTCTTAGTGGCCTTTTCAATAGAATACAGGCTTCCATAATAAGTATTTGAAAGTACACTTTAAAAAATGTATTTGATCTGCGTTGATTGGATATTTGAAACCATTAAAAGAAAAAGTGATGGTTTTGAGTCCTTAGAACACTTCAGAGGCCTTGCCCCAATCAATCTATTTCTTTAATATCAGCAGTCTCTGTGGCTATGCCCTTCCCCAATCCTCTGGCTTTCAAGTTGCCTTTTATCCTAAGCAATTTGCATAGTATTACCTAGATCTCTAAGTAAGATTTAGAAGGGGAAAAAACCCATCTTCTATCTTGAATTCAATTCTATAATTGCAAGATCTGCATGGAGGCTGGAAACTTCACAAAGCTTTTATTTGCCCTTGGGTGAGTTGCCGATTCTCTGGAGCAATCTTCTCTTTTGCATGCACAGGGTGAAGTGGTAGAGATGAAAGACAACTTTGAGCCTCAGCTACAAATCAGAACAGAAGGGTGATGCTTGACAGCCTCAGAATTATAACTGATCCAGCTTGGCTCAGCAGTGATTGGAAGTAGGTCAGAAAATGGTTGCTGGAAGAGTTCAGAGTGTGTCATAAAATATTATTTCTTCTTCTTCTTTAATATTCCAATAAATTCTTGTCCTTTTCACAAATTTTGTCTTTCTTCTCTATCTATATATATGTAGGTATCTATGCATATATATAAACAAAAATTGTTAAGAAAACTTTGATATAAAAAAGTGATGAGAGAACATGACTTACAAGATAATAAAATATATTTAAATCATAACAGTAGTTATAAAACTGAGGTCATTTTGCAAAAAAGTAATAAATAGACTGATGGCTCAGAATGTAGAGCTCAGAAAAAGAACCTATGCAAACTGGTAACTGAAAAATAGCAACTTAAATCAGTGGTGAAAATGCAAACCATTTCATAAATCGTGTTGGGGAAATGTCCATCAGGAAAATTTGACTACTTTTCCATCAAAGTAAATATTTACTGGGAAAGCAAGTCAAAACTGGTTTTAAGATTTGGTTTCATCACCAAGATGGCAGAGTAGGAGATGCTGGTCTCCATTCTCTTACAAAGATCAATAAAAAGACAGTTACCTGTGAACAAAACCAGCTCCGGGGTTCTTAAGAAATTTTACAGCAGAAGGAAAGTCATGCACACAAAGATCAGGAAGGCAGGCTCATTGTCTCAGAATTATCCCAGTCCCAGGTGGGCACTGATCAGTTAGAAAGTGTTCCCCTCACCAGGAAAGGCAGAGCAGGGTAAGCCCAGTCTCTGGTGACACCATGTGAAGGTTCTACCTTGGTTTCACCACACCCAGACTGGTAAATCTGAGACCTTCAGAGAGTAGGAACAGGAGGAAAGGCAGGAGCTCCCCTCTTGGGATGCAGTGGGAGAGACCATATTTCCGTCACCTGCTCTGCAGACGACCCCAACAGTTTTACCACTGAAGACATCACCACAGCTATGCAGACTCCTGTAGATTTCCCCAGTTTTAGCCACACAAGTGTTCATGTTCACAGCCACCAGCCACCTGAGTTCCTTCACGCTCTGTATCCCCTGCCCTTGTCAGAGCCTGGAACCAACAGCCAGTATGGGCACGCACAACTGCAGAAGTGCATGGCACCAGCCTAGACCCCTGCCGTTGGCCCTGCCATCGTGTGCACACCTGGGCTAGCCCCTGTAGCTACGCGCTTGCACGCTGCTGGCTTCATACCCATCACCAGCCTCCAATAACATGTGTCCAACTTTGCCCTTGCCAGGGCAAGATGCAGCAGCACAGACGTGCACACTGATGGCCAAGGCCCCACAGATACTTGTGACCCCAGATTTAGCATTGTCTTCTGTCATTACCTATCCCTCTGGCCTTCCCCACAGGAGGTTCTTCCAGGTGAACACTGGCATGGGCTAATCCTCACCGTTATCACTAGCCTCTGCTGCTGTATGCCCCCTGTGCGGCCCTGCAGTCACTGGAGTACATGCTGACAGCCAGGTGCCTCACGATGGCTTGTGGGCCTGGATTCAGCCCCACCTGCAGTCACTGGTCTGTACATCCTCTGTATTTAGCCTCTCCAGCTATATATCTACACACACCCTCCTGATTTCTGACACTGGTCTCTGTTGCCATGTGCCTGGGATAAGACTCAGAAGCCACAGAAGTGCACACAGACAGACAGGGCCCCCAGAGCTTCTGGCGAACCTGCAGTTAGCTCCAACCCTTTCTGCTTGCTCTGGCCTCCACCATGCATGCATCTTTGCAGCTGACCCTTGACACTACCTGGGCACTGGAAATGGACCCTTAGTGTGTGCACACCACGGACCTTGCCCCCAAGTGTCCACTGCTCCAGTCCCCACAGCTGGAACTGAAAGCACCATTGAAGACTTCAAGAGTCTGGTAGCCTCTGCAGAGCCCACAGTGCTCACCAAAGACCATGGTTTCAATGCCATGGACCTCAGTGGCCTGAGCCAAAGAGACATTGCCCCCCAGACTCAGAGCCACAGCACTCCCCCACAATGGACCCAAGTCTCAGACTGCCCCAGAAAGTCTCCACCCACAGGTGAATGTCTTTTCTTACTACAGTCACTCCATAAATTCTGGAAGAGATGACTGCCTCTTCAAATGCTATAGGGATCATGAAGAATCAGGGAAACATGACTCTATCAAAGAAACACAGGAAAATTCCAGTTACTGACTTAAAGAAATGGAGATACAGGAATAGCTAAATAACAAAGTAGAATAGTTGTTCTAAAGATGCACAGAGTAATACAAGAGAACGTAGAAAAACAATTTAATGAAGTCAGAAAAGCAAGAACAAAAAGAGGTACTTTACAAGGAGATAGAAAACATATAACTAAGCAAAAATTTTGGAATTGAAGAATTTAATAAATAAGCTGCAGAATTCAATAGAGAACTTCAACAATTAGATGTGTCCAAACAGGAGAAAAAAATTCAGTGAGCTCAAAGGCACATTACTGAGAATTATCAGGTCACAGGAGTAAAAAGAATGAAAAGGAATAAAGAAAGGCTACAGGATTTAAGGCATTCCATTAAAAGAAATAATCTACACATCACTGAAGTTCCAGAAGGAGAAGAAAAGAGAAAGGGTTAGAAAGATTATTTAAAGACCTCAGAAGATATTTACATATCCAAGTTCATAAAGCTATAGGTCACCCCAAAATTTCAATCCAAACAATCTTCTTCAAGACACATTATAACAAAAGTGTCTAAAGTCAAAGACCAATAAATAAATAAATAAATAAATAAAGTCAAAGACAAGAATAAATTTTAAAGCAGCAGAAAATTCTCTTATACAAGGGAGCCCTGATAAGACAATTAACAGATTTCAAAGGAGAAACTATGCAAGCAAGGAGAGAATGAGATGTACATTCAAAGTGCTGAAAAGAAAAAAACTTGCTGATCAAGAATAATTTACCCAGAAAAGTGGCCCTTCAAATATAAAGCTGAGATAATTTTATTTTCCTGACGAAGAAAAGCATGGGCAGTTCATCACTATTATACCTGTATTACAAGAAATGCTGAAAGCAGTGCTGAAAAGTGATTTGAAGGGCATTAATTAGTAACACAACAACATATGAAGATTTACAGCAGGTATTGGTAAGTAGTCAGATTCAGAATACACTAATATTATAACATGGTATTAGCCACTTTACTGTATCATAAATGTTAAAGGACAAAAGGATGAAAAATGACCTGCTTCTTGAGAAATGTGTATGCAGGTCAGGAAGCAACAGTTAGAACTAGACATGAAACAACAGACTGGTTCCAAATAGGAAAAGGAGTACGTCAAGGCTGTATATTGTCTCCCTGCTTATTTAACTTATATGCAGAGTACATCATGAGAAACGCTGGACTGGAAGAAACACAAGCTGGAATCAAGATCCCCGGGAGAAATATCAATAACCTCAGATATGCAGATGACACCACCCTCATTACAGAAAGTGAAGAGGAACTAAAAATCCTCTTGATGAAAGTGAAAGAGGAAAGTGAAAAAGTTGGCTTAAAGCTCAACATTCAGAAAACGAAGATCATGGCATCCGGTCCCATCACTTCATTGGAAATAGATGGGGAAACAGTGGAAACAGTGTCAGACTTTATTTTTGGGGGCTCCAAAATCACCTCAGATGGTGACTGCAGCCATGAAATTAAAAGATGCTTACTGCTTGGAAGAAAAGTTATGACCAACTTAGATAGCATATTCAAAAGCAGAGACATTGCCGACTAAGTCCGTCTAGTCAAGGCTATGGTTTTTCCAGTAGTCATGTATGGATGTGAGAGTTGGACTGTGAAGAAGGCTGAGCACCAAAGAATTGATGCTTTTGAACTGTGGTGTTGGAGAAGACTGTTGAGAGTCCCTTGGACTGCAAGGAGATGCAACCAGTCTATTCTGAAGGAGATCAGTCCTGGGATTTCTTTGGAAGGAATGATGCTAAAGCTGAAACTCTAGTACTTTGGCCACCTCATGCAAAGAGTTGACTCATTGGAAAAGACTCTGATGCTGGGAGGGATTGGGGGCAGGGGGAGAAGGGGACGACAGAGGATGAGATGGCTGGATCGCATCACTNGGTCCCATCACTTCATTGGAAATAGATGGGGAAACAGTGGAAACAGTGTCAGACTTTATTTTTGGGGGCTCCAAAATCACCTCAGATGGTGACTGCAGCCATGAAATTAAAAGATGCTTACTGCTTGGAAGAAAAGTTATGACCAACTTAGATAGCATATTCAAAAGCAGAGACATTGCCGACTAAGTCCGTCTAGTCAAGGCTATGGTTTTTCCAGTAGTCATGTATGGATGTGAGAGTTGGACTGTGAAGAAGGCTGAGCACCAAAGAATTGATGCTTTTGAACTGTGGTGTTGGAGAAGACTGTTGAGAGTCCCTTGGACTGCAAGGAGATGCAACCAGTCTATTCTGAAGGAGATCAGTCCTGGGATTTCTTTGGAAGGAATGATGCTAAAGCTGAAACTCTAGTACTTTGGCCACCTCATGCAAAGAGTTGACTCATTGGAAAAGACTCTGATGCTGGGAGGGATTGGGGGCAGGGGGAGAAGGGGACGACAGAGGATGAGATGGCTGGATCGCATCACTGACTTGATGAACATGAATCTGAGTGAACTCCAGGAATTGGTGATGGACAGGGAGGCCTGGCGTGCTGTGATTCATGGGGTCGCAAAGAGTTGGACAGGACTGAGCGACTGAACTGAACTGATAGGTATAATAATTTGTTAATAGATACACAATATGAAAAATACAAATTTTGATATTAAAAGATAAAATATTAAGAGGGAAAGTAAAAGGTTAGAGTTTTTGTATGTGATGGAGGTTAAGTTGTTATCAGCTTAAACATTTACCAGATAGAGAAAGACAAATATCATATGATATCACTGATATATGGAATCTAAAAAATTGGCCCAAGTGAACTTATTTACAAAACAGAAGTAGAGTCACAAATTTCGAAAACAAACTTGTGGTTACCAGGGTGTAAGGGGGGGAGGGACAAATTGGGAAATTGGGATTGACATACAGGCTACTATATATATGTGTGTGTGTGTGTGTGTGTGTGTGTGTGTGTGTGCATATACATATAACAGGTAACTAATAAAGACCTACTTATAGCACAGGGAAATATACTCAATGCTCTGTAACTGCCTATGTGGGAAAAGACTCTAAAAGAGAATGGATATATGTATACATGTAATGGACTCACTTTACTGTATATCAGAAACTAACACAACATAGTAAATCACAGGAAGCAGCAGTTAGAACTGGACATGGAACAACAGGCTGGTCAAATAGGAAAAGGAGTATGTCAAGGATGGATATTTTCACCCTGCTATTTTAACTTATATGCAGAGTACATCATGAGAAACGCTGGGTTGGAAGAAGCACAAGCTGGAATCAAGATTGCCGGGAGAAATATCAATAACTTCAGATATGCAGATGACACCACCATTACAGCGGAATGTGAAGAGAAACTAAAGAACCTCTTGATGAAAGTGAAAGAGGAGAGTGAAAAAGCTGGCTTAAAGCTCAACATACAGAAAACGAAGATCATGGCAACCAGTCCCATCAATTCATGGGGAATAGATGGAGAAACAGTGGAAATAGTGGCTGACTATTTTTTTGGCTCCAAAATCACTGCAGATGGTGCTTGCAGCCATGAAATTAAAAGATGCTTACTCCTTGGAAGGAAAGTTATGAGCAACGTAGGGAGCATATTGAAAAACAGAGACATTACTTTGCCAACAAAGGTCCATCTAGTCAGAGCTATAGTTTTTCTAGTAGTCATGTATGGATGTGAGAGTTGGATTATAAAGAAAACTGAGGGCCAAAGAATTGATGCTTCTGAACTGTGGTGTTGGAGAAGACTCTTGAGAGTCCCTTGGACTGGAGATACAACCAGTCCATCCTAAAGGAGATTAGTCCTGAGTGTTCATTGGAAGGACTGATGTTGAAGCTGAAACTCCAGTACTTTGGCCACCTGATGCAAAGAGCTGGGACTCATTTGAAAAGACCCTGACGCTGGTAAAGATTGAAGGCAGAAGGAGAAGGGGTGACAGAGGATGAGATGGTTGGATGGCATCACTGACTCAATGGAGATGAGTTTGAGTAGACACCAGGAGTTGATGATGGACAGGGCAGCCTGGTGTGCTGTGGTCCATGGGGTGGCAAAGAGTCGGACACAACTGAACGACTGAACTGAACTGAACTGAAAAAATAATTAAAAAGAAACTGTTATATGTAAGGATGCTTTAAAACTGTTTTTTATTGATCTACTTATTTTCTCTCATTTTGGCTTGTTTTATTCTGCTTTATTTCATTAACCTTTTATTTTAGAGCTAATTTTAACTCCCCTAAATCTTTGGGAATCCCAAGCACATGGGTTGAGGGTGCTTTTCTCTAGACATGATATTTTCCTGGTGCAAACACCTAAGGAACAATGGGATGACTACGGAAAGCGAACAGTTTGGGGGAGGTAAGAATTGTTCTAAAGTGAGATGGCTGTGGTGGTTGTGATTTTACTAAAAGCCACTAAACTGCAGACTTTAAAAGGGTGAATTTTATGGCATTTGAATTACATCTCAATAAAGCTGTTATACAAAAAACAGCCAAGGGATCTTAGCTGAACTCAACTACCTTGAATGTTTCTGCCAAGGAGGTCCCAAGGAGGTCACCGGGAGTCACGCTTTCTCCCAAAGAATGATGAGGTGAAAGAATGTCTGATGGGACTATCCAGCAGGGCAAAGAGTGTGTCCTCTTAATAATTCCAGAAGGAAAAAAGAGTGAACATAAGTTCAAATCTAGGCTTCCTTATCAGCACATAAGGTTGTAATTTTACATCAGTATTTGTCAGTCTCTGATTCTCAGTTTTTGCCAATTCTGCTTTATTTTGTCTAATATTTTCCAAGAAGATAGATTTTCAAAAATGTATCCTCATTGTTTTTTAATTTGAGTTTCTTTGATTACTTTGGTGCCTGAGAGTTTCTCCTGTTAGCTATTCTTTATACTTTTTAAAATTGCCTTTTCAATTTTTTACTCATTTTTTTTTCCCCATAGTAAGCCCTTTTCTGTTATTAAGCCTCAGGCGCACTTCATAAATCAATGACGCAATCATGTGTCATGTATTGCAAATATTCCGTTCTAAGTCGCTGCTTTCTTTCAATTTTGTTTATAATACTTTATGACTTCTTTGTTTATAGTTCTTTATCACAGGAAATCACCAGTATTTAATTACATAGGTAAAACCCCTAAACTATTTCTTTAAATAATAAAGAACATTATGAGAGAAACAACAAAAACTGAATAAATGCCTTTTTACAACTGGAACAGAGAAATTAATGTGCGTTTAGTACTTCCAGGGCAAAAAGTTATTCAATAAAATTACAGAGTGTTTAGAGGTTACATTTACTTGCACAGAACTTATATTGCAGTAAGACTGCTTTGCTAAAATAATGCTTGCAAGTGCCATTTTAGGATGTAAAGGAATATATACTTTTTTTGAGTTGCATGGAAATAGAAATACTTTTATTTTCATTGATCTTTTTTTTTCTTTTGTCACTAGTTTTTAAAAGAACTACAACAAAAAGTCTATGAAAAATAATCATTAGTTATCATGAAGAGGAAAATAAAAAGCATGGGAAATTCAATGAATATAATATGAAAAACAAAATGTGGAGTGAGAATTTAAATAGATGCAGCAAATTTCATCATTACTCAGCCTGGCATTTGACTTCACTGGAAGGAAACCATCTAGATACCTATGATAGAAAATAGCACTCAAAGAAGTTCTCAATCATTAATTTTTTAAAAAAGATTTCATCCTCACATCCTGTCCTACTTAAAGATCCTGGGGAGCAAGTTCTAATAGGAAGAAGAATGAGGAAGTGAACCAGGGCAGATGCTGGAGTACCAGTCATGATGATGTGGGGTGTGGAAGATGAAGACAGTCACTTGACTGGCCAAAATAAAAAGTCTCAGAATCCTAAAACTTGATGAGAATGCAGGTCAACAGAAATTGTCCCACATGTCTCAGGGAGAACAAACTGATGAAAACTCTTCAGAAAACTCTGCCACACCCATGGAATCTGAGCATCACCTTGCAGATGCCAGTCTCCACAAGGAAACAGCTATTCACTAATCCTCTGAGTAAATTTATTTCAAAGAGCATGACCTTTGAACATGATTCTTAGTGACAAGGAGGGAGAGAGATTAGGTTTGTCATGAGATTTCGTTACTAAAGGGCTCCTTGTGGCTCAGAGGTTAAAGCCTCTGCCTGCAATGCGGGAGACCTGGGTTCGATCCCTGGGTCAGGAAAAGCCCCTGGAGAAAGAAATGGCAACCCACTCCAGTGTTCTCGCCTGGAGAGTCCCATGGACAGAGGAGCCTGGTGGGCTACAGTCCATGGGGTTGCAAAGAGTTGGACATGACTGAGTGACTTCACTTTCACTTCACTTTTACTTTCCCAGGTGGCTCTGGTGGTAAAGAATCTGACTGTCAATGCAGGAGACAGAAGATCCCTGAGTCAGGAAGATCCTCAGAGGAGGTCATGGCAACCCACTTCAGTATTTCTGCCTGGAGAATCCCATGGACAGAGGAACCTGGCAAGCTATTGTCCATACGGTTGCGAAGAATCAGACATGACAGAAGTGACTTAAGCACACATGCTGGCAAACTATTACAAATGGACTCAAAGAAGTTACTCACTGAGCTTTCATATCTGATATTCCATCCGGAGTGCTTGGAGCAGGAGCCATCTCTCAGCCTCCACATTTTCCATCTCAGCATCTTGTAAACTCCCAGGCATTTTTCAAGGACTTGAACAGGAAAGGTTGAATAAAAAACTGTTAGAAGACAGGCTGGCTGCACCGCGGTGCTAGTGGAGGGGACGGAATTCCAGTTGAGCTCTTTCAAATCCTAAAAGATGATGCTGTGAGTGCTGCACCCAATATGCCAGAAAATTTTGAATACCTAGCAGTGGCCACCGGACTGAAAAAGGTCAGTTTTCATTCCAATCCCAAAGAAAGGCAATGCCAAAGAATGCTCAAACTACCGCACAATTGCACTCATCTCACACACTAGTAAAGTAATGCTCAAAATTCTCCAAGCCAGGCTTCAGCAATACGTGAACCGTGAACTTCCTGATGTTTAAGCTGATTTTAGAAAAGGCAGAGGAAGCAGAAATCAAATTGCCAACATCTGTTGGATCATCAAAAAAGCAAGAGTTCCAGAAAAACATCTATTTCAGCTTTATTGACTATGCCAAAATCTTTGACTGTGTGGATCACATGTGGAAAATCTTTCAAGAGATGGGAATACCAGACCAGCTGATTGGCCTCCTGAGAAATCTGTAATGCAGCTCAAGAAGCAACAGTAAGAACTGGACATGGAACAACAGACTGGCTCCAAACAGGGAAAGGAGTACGTCAAGGCTGTGTATTGTCACCCTGCTTATTTAACTTATATGCAGAGTACATCATGAGAAATGCTGGACTAGAAGAAGCACAAGCTGGAATCAAGATTGCTGGGAGAAATATCAATAATCTCAGATATGCAGATGACACCACCCTAAGTAAAGAGGAACTAAAGAGCATCTTGATGAAAGTGAAAGAGGAGAGTGAAAAAGTTGGCTTAAAGCTCAACATTCAGAAAACGAAGATCATGGCATCCGGTCCCATCACTTCATGGGAAATAGATGGAGAAACAGTGGAAACAGTGTCAGACTTTATTTTTGTGGGCTCCAAAATCACCTCAGATGGTGATTGCAGCCATGAAATTAAAAGACGCTTACTCCTTGGAAGAAAAGTTATGACCAACCTAGATAGCATATTAAAAAGCAGAGACATTACTTTTCCAACAAAGGTTGATCTAGTCAAGGCTATGATTTTTCCAGTGGTAATGTAAGGATGTGACAGTTGGATTATAAAGAAAGCTGAGTGCAGAAGAATTGATGCTTTTGAACTGTGGTGTTGGAGAAGACTCTTGAGAGTCCCTTGGACTGCAAGCAGATCCAACCAGTCCATCCTAAAGGAGATCAATCCTAGGTGTTAATTGGAAGGACTGATGTTGAAGCTGAAACTCCAATACTTTGGCCACCTGATGAGAAGAGCTGACTCATTTGAAAAGACCCTGATACTGGTAAAGATTGAAGGCAGGAGGATAAGGGGACAACAGAGGATGAGATGGTTGGATGGCATCACTGACTCAATGAAGATGAGTTTGAGTAAACTCTGGGATTTTGTGATGGACAAGGAAGCCTGGCGTCTTGCAGTCTATGGGGTCACAAAGAGTCAGATATGACTGAGTGACTGAACTGAACTGAACTTAGAAGATAGGTTTACACACTCTTTTTGCAACCTCAAAGCCTAAAGTCCTGTAGATTTTCTTAAACTAAAATATCAAGTTAAAGAGATTACATATAGTGCAACCATTGCAGTATTAACACAATTTGCCTAAATATTTTTATTCTTTGTTTGAGTAAATAATGCCCTATGTTTCTTCATGCTGCATGATGCCTTGCCATGAAATAAATGATCTGGGATCAACAGTGTATTTTAAACCACCACGGTGAATATCCTTTATATTATGAACATGTTCAAAATGAGGGGAAGTGTTGCTTTAGATTTCCTTCCAGTGCAAATATATTATGTGACCCTCTCTTAAATGGCTTGGGCTTGTCAGATGAGTCAAATGTCAGGTCTCTGTTTTAGGGATGACTCTGTTACCACTCCAATTATAATCGAACTTTTCATTAGTCTAGTCTCCTTGTAGCTCACATAGTATTATAATTTTTTTATTTGTTTGTTTTCTCTCTCCTCTGGTAAAATGTCAACTCCTTGGAGCCACTGTGTCAACTGTGTTTATGGATCTATCTCAAATTCTGGTAATGCCAGTGAGGTAAGAACCTACATTCCCTGTCCCCTAGGATACACCTCTATACTTTTCTCTTTTAGGGGCTGGATGCAGGGGCCACAGCCATCAGCTTCCTGGGCTCTCAGCTCTGAGGTTTTGTTCTCTCTCAGCCCTCCTCCAAAGCAACTGTGATCAAAGTGAAGAGTGAAAGTGTTAGTTGTTCAGTCATGTCCGACTCTTTGTGACCGCACAGACGGTAGCCTGCCAGGATCCTCTGTCTGTGGAATTTTCCATGCAAGAATACTGGAGTGTGTTGCATGCCCTCTTCCAGGGGATCTTCCCAACCCAGGGAATGAACCCTCCTCTCTTATGTCTCCCGCACTGGCAGGCAGGTTCTTTACCACTAGCACCACCTGGGAAGTCCACTGGAGTGGCTAGCCAGTCCCTTCTCTTGAGTCTCCTGCATTGCAGGCAGATTCTTTACCATCTGTTAAACAGGGAAAGCCCAGCAGCTGTGATCTTTCTTGGTAATTGACAGCCCCAGTGCCCACGATGATGGGGAGCATCTTCGGAGCTGTTGACCTCCACCAGCTTGCAAACCTCGAATGCCACTGTTTTTCTTCCTCTGGGTGGAGCAGGAGAATCCCTTCTACTCCCTTTGAGAAATTTAAAGATAATTCTAACTATAGAAGAGTGTCTTCTACCTCTTTGTCAACTCTCGGGAGGCTGGGTTAGGTCATAAATAAACACATCTTCATTGATCCTAAATCAATGAAGTCCCATCTGCCCCTCTTGGCTAGATATTTTTATATATGATGATTTTCTCGAAGAGGTGCCTCTGTCTCCCCATGAATATGGCATTTCTAGAAGTTGTCTGGATGCCTTTTAGATGGTCTACATTTATTTACACTTGAACTCCAAATAAGTCCCATCATCATAACTTGCCATTGGGTTTCTGGACCCAAAGGATGTGATTGGACACACAAATTCCACTACAGCTAAGAATTTCTCAAATGTTCCCTGGCAGCTTGGAGCCTGCTGTGACCTACATAAACTGGGAACATTGAGGTCTTGCTCCACACGGCAGCAAATTAGGGTGCCAGTCTGTATCAGCCCAAACAGTAAAGACAAAGGATCATAATCACAGAGAAGAAAACATTGGGGCAGACTTCAGCTTCCTTGGTAACTGGTCCCTGGGGAGGAAATGAAGAATTTGTACAAACAGGTGCAAGAGGACTTAGTCCAAACAGGACAGTTGCAAGGGTCCTGTAAGAAATCTCTTCCATCCTGTCCCTGGGTTTTCATCTCCAGCAAGGATGTTTCCTTCAATGTTTTAGTTCCTGATATTCACCAGCCCAGTTTTAGTAAAGGTCCACAGCAACACAAAATAACATTTCTAAAGCAAACACATGTGTTGACATGCTTTTAGATAGTGGTAAGTACTTTGTATACAAAAATATGTTCCTTTTAAATGTGAATGCACCAGTTGTAGAAATTTAAAAAATAGAAGAAGAAAACTATTTCCCAAACCCCCTTTAGCCATAAAGTGATTGGCAGGACTTCTTTTATTTCCTCTCTGTTCTCTCTAAATGCAGTTGGAGAGCATCGTTGATTTCATGCTTGAATTAAGTTGTGTATCTTGCTTTCCTACTTGGAGTGAGCTTATGGAGCTCATACTTCATGTGATAAAATTCATTTTAAATTGGTTGCACATTATTTCTTTGAGCAATTCTGATATAATCCATTGGGGGATCTTTTGTTTCTAGTTTTAATTATTAGTTTTTGATATCCTTATTGCTTGTTGCCAAATTCAGACTTAAATTGAAGAAAGTAGGGAAAACCACTAGATCACTCAGGTATGATCTAAATTAAACCCCATATGATTATACAGTGGAAGTGAGAAATACATATAAGGGCCTAGATCTGATAGATAGAGTGCCTGATGACCTATGGACTGAGGTTCATGACACTGTACAAGAGACAGGGATCAAGACCATCCCCAAGGAAAAGAAATGCAAAAAAGCAAAATGGCTGTCTGGGGAGGCCTTACAAATAGCTGTGAAAAAAGAGAAATGAAAAACAAAAGAGAAAAGGAAAGATCTGAATACAGAGTTCAGATTCTGAATACATCTGAATACAGAGTTCCAGAGAATAGCAAGAAGAGATAAGAAAGCCTTCCTCAGCGATCAATGCAAAGAAATAGAGGAAAAGAACAGAATGGGAAAGACTAGAGATCTCTTCAAGAAACTTAGAGATGCTAAGGGAACATTTCATGCAAAGATGGGCTCAATAAAGGTCCATGGTATGGACCTAACAGAAGCAGAAGATATTAAGAAGAGGTGGCAAGAATACACAGAACTGTACAAAAAAGATCTTCATGACCAAGCTAATCACGATGGTATGATGACTCACCTAGAGCCAGACATCCTGGAATGTGACATTAAGTGGACCTTAGAAAGCATCACTACGAGCAAAGCTAGTGGAGGTGATGGGATTCCAGTGGAGCTATTTCAAATCCTGAAAGATGATGCTATGAAATGCTGCACTCAATATGCCAGCAAATTTGGAAAACTCAGCAGTGGCCACAGGACTGGAAAAGGTTGGTTTTCATTCCAATCCCAAAGAAAGGCAATGCCAAAGAATGCTCAAACTACCACACAATTGCACTCATCTCACATGCTAGTAAAGCAATTCTTGAAATTCTCCAAGCCAGGCTTCAGCAATATGTGAACCGTAAACTTCCAGATGTCCAAGCTGGTTTTAGGAAAGGCAGAGGAACCAGAGATCAAATTGCCAACATCTGCTGGATCACCAAAAAAGCAAGAGAGTTCCAGAGAAACATCTATTTCTGCTTTGTTGACTATGCCAAAGCCTTTGACTGTGTGGATCACAATAAATTGTGGACAATTCTAAAAGAGATGAGAATACCAGAGCACCTGACCTGCCTCTTGAGAAGCCTATACGCAGGTCAGGAAGCAACAGTTAGAACTGGACATGGAACAATAGACTGGTTCTAAATAGGAAAAGGAGTATGTCAAGGCTGTATATTGTCACCCTGCTTATTTAACTTCTATGCAGAGTACATCATGAGAAACACTGGGCTGGAAAAAGCACAAGCTGGAATCAAGATTGCTGGGAGAAATATCAATAACCTCAGATATGCAGATGACACCACCCTTATGGCAGAAAGTGAAGAGGAACTAAAAAGCCTCATGATGAAAGTGAAAGAGGAGAGTGCAAAAGTTGGCTTAAAGCTTAACATTCAGAAAACGAAGATCATGGCATCTGGTCCCATCACTTCATGGGAAATAGATGGGGAAACAGTGGAAACAGTGTCAGAATTTATTTTGGGGGGCTCCAAATCACTGCAGATGGCGACTGCAGCCATGAAATTAAAAGATGCTTACTCCTTGGAAGAAAAGTTATAAGCAACCTAGATAGAATATTGAAAAGCAGAGACATTACTTTGCCAACAAAGGTCCGTCTAGTCAAGGCTCTGGTATTTCCTGTGGTCATGTATGGATGTGAGAGTTGGACTGTGATGATAGTTGAGATATCTTCACAGAAGAATTGATGCTTTTGAACTGTGGTGTTGGAGAAGACTCTTGAGAGTCCCTTGGACTGCAAGGAGATCCAGCCAGTCCATTCTAAAGAGATCAGTGAGATCTGGGTGTTCTTTGGAAGGAATGATGCTAAAGCTGAAACTCCAGTACTTTGGCCACCTCATGTGAAGAATTGACTCATTGGAAAAGACTCTGATGCTGAGAGGGATTGGGGGCAGGAGAAGAAGGGGACGACCGAGGATGAGATGGCTGGATGGCATCACCGACTCCATGGATGTGAGTTTGAGTGAACTCCGGGAGACGGTGATGGATAGAGAGGCCTGGCGTGCTGCGATGCATGGGGTCGCAAAGAGTCGGACACGACTGAGTGACTGAACTGAACTGAACTGATATCATTGCTGCTATGGTCTGAATGAATCCTTCTCAAATCATTGGTTCGAACTCTAGTCCCGTAGGTGGTATTATTAGGAGGTGGGGGCTTTGGGGAGTGATTAACCCATGAAAGTGGAGCCCCCATAGTTGAATTTAGTGTCTTATAAAAAATCTCAACATATACATAATCCCTACACTGTGGGTAATTCAAATCTATATGACTCAGATGGGACAACTAATTGTTTTACACTCACCCAGTGGGGCTTATGCAGAGAGTTGAGGTCATGCTTAAACCAATGGTGACAATTAACAAGCATTGGAACCCTCTTTTGTCCCAGCCACAGTGAGGGTCCTGACAGATAAGCACTTGTGCTCATGTGTGAGAAACAGACAGTAAAACTGAAAAATTTAGGCAAATGTGATGACTGCCATTGGGTCCAAGAAAAGGAATGTTTGCCGATTCTCTGGGTGGGAGGTCAGTTAGGTCTGGCTTCTGAAGTATTACACATCAGTGGGGTCAGAGGGATCTAGCTGTATGGACAGGTGAGGAGGTAACCGGGGAGCAGAAGGAGCTCTCTGCAAAGTTCCCAAACAGGACCCTGCTAGCCTTGAGGGCAGGGGCTTTCTCCTCAGTCCTCTGGCACCTGCCATGCTGCCTGGTCCAGAGGTTCCTGATGCCTGCAGAGTAGACAGGCAAGTAGGGAGACAGATGCTAGACAGGCTGACAATAGACAGAGAGGTAGATAGGTAGGACAGATGATGGAAGAATGGATGGACAGAGACGTGGACAGATGACAGTGAAGAGGTTCAGAACATGTCACCCTGAAATACGTCATCTTGTCACAGTGATTACTGGGAATTAAATTCATTTGAGAAACAGTAATTGCAGGGAAGACCTTCTGATCTCCCCTCTTCTACCTAAAAGTAAGTGTAAAGATTTTCAGTAGAAACACACCCTCCCAGCACCAGGAAGAGAACATTTTTATCACCCAGGGGCTGGGAGCTGACACTGAAATTTCAGGCCCGGGACAAAAACTCTACGAAAGTGACCCTTCCTTTCCACTGATCTCCTCCACACAGTTCCTGGCCCCTGTCCCACTTACTGCTTGCTGCCCAAGCTCAAGCCCTTTGTCTCATCACAACCTCAGAGTTTATCATCTGTGTGCCAAAGGTAGATGAGCTTTAGAGTTTAACAGCATCTTCAGGGCTTCATTTTCCATTTGAACTCTCCCAACCATGTGTGAAAAAATAAATTTCTATGTTTTTCTTTTGTTATCCTATTTTGTCTTCTATTATTTTAATTATTGTCCAGCCAAAGAACCTAAAGGGGTAAAAGGAAGTTCTTCCTTCCCTGCAATAGATAGATAGACACACACATACATAAATACATACATTCACACACATAAATATATATAAATAGATGATAGATAGATTGAGGGGACAATTGTATTAGCTAAATGTAATCATTAAATACTGATTATAGATAGATAGATACATACATAAGTATATAGATAGGTGTGGAGATACAGATAAACATACAAACACATACATACACAGTTACAGATAGCTGACAGATGCATACATACATAAAAAGCAGTTAGGTACACAGATACACACATATACACGTACATACATAGATATAGATAGATGATAGATATAGATACAGATACAGATTGATCAACAGAGATGTTGGCAGATATATAGAGGTCGGTTGAAACACAAATGCAGTCATAGATCTATGTATGGACAAATAAATAGATCAATATCTATCTATGTATATCAATATCTATCTATTGATTATCTATATAGCTATAGAGGTAGATTATAGGTAGCTAACTAGATAGCTTGATATGACCTTTGTGGAGAGAGAAAGTTTCATCTTTCTACCGTTAGTGAAATCCTAGAGCAAATTATATCTTCAACAAATGCCTGATGGTTAAGGAAATACTTGGTCAGTGGATTCAAGGTGTCTACATGAATCTTGCTATGTGGGCTCGTGCAGATTCTTCTGGTGGAACCGCCTTCATCCCCAGGCTGGCGCGGCACCAGGAGCTGCGTTGCCATGAGCTGGCTCCCTCAGGGCAGATTGAGCAGTAGCCTGAATAGTCTAGGTCATCTACTCCAAACTGCTTTCTCTTTATATTTTCTTTCTTTTTAATATGGTTGAGAGAAAAAATCTGTAACCTTTTCTCACAAGCTAAGAAGGATGTACTCTTTAGATTCAGATGCAAGTTAGATGGAAGTTGAGAAGACATGGGGACAATCATATAATTCACAGGCAATATAATCACCATGAAAATACAATCTCTTTTTGTTCTTTTCCTTTAGAAATCTAGTTGCTATCTTTTAAAAAGTGCTTGTGTCAGGAAAACCAGCTTATTAAAATGCATAAGGCTGAGCTTGCTGACTGTCACCAATAATCAGAGTATTTTTATCTGCAGTGCATATCACAATCTCATTTTTACAAGAAACGTGGTCTTTAGAATGGACAGATTGGATCTCCTTGCAGTTCAAGGGACTCTCAAGAGTCTTCTCCTGAAAATTAATGATTGTGAGAAAACAGTGATCTTTTTTTTATCTGAACACAAAAAGATTGGAGTATTTCCACAGATAAAAAAATCTCCCCTAAAACTCAATGCATGTGTTGGATGTAGACTTTAGGTACCCTGGGACCTGTTATCCTGTTATCCTATCCTATAGCCCAGGTTTTGAGTGTGTAGAGAATGATGTGACTGCTTCAGGCAAGCTGCCCTCTCCACTCAGCTTCAGGATGTGGGATACTGTAGGATTTCTGCCTTATCCCTGCAAAGCATTTGGATTTTTTTGACCTAGTTCTTATCTGGTCTGGTCTGTAGAATTGCTGCTTTCTCACATGAAGGAAAGATGAGTGGATTGCCTCAAAGGATTTCTGTTCTCTGTCTGGATTCTCACTGATGTGAAGGATCCCAGCAGAATCTGGCAATTCTGAACATGCAAGAAACAGAATTTTAGATGGTAAGATTTGTGTCTACTCTTAAACAGACAGCTATCAAGAGTTTGAGAGACCAATTAAAAAAAATATAAAACAAAAACCAATTTCTTTTCTCCAAGAGGGAAAGAAAGCTTAACTCCAGGGCTTTTAAAAGCTTCTTTCAGCTTGATAAAGTGGAGCATTGAAGAAGAGAAGGGGAAGAAGAAAGCTAACACAGAGATGTTGTATTATTTAGCAGATTTGCCAGGCTCAACTTTTTTTCTAGGTGTGTGTATATCCCAGGTGATTCTATTCTTTTTACTTTTCAGAAGCTCTAAAGTGAAAAAAAATCAAATTCCCAAATCACATTAACACATTTACTTTATATTAAAGGAAAAATAATCATATATATGATATTAACAATATTTTATTTAAATGCTGGAGAGGATGTGGAGAAAAGGGAACTCTCCTACACTGTTGGTGGGAATGTAAGTTGGTAGAGCCTGGATTGGGAAAATCCCCTGGAGGAGGAAATGGCACCCTACTCCAGTATTCTTGCTTGGGAAATCCCATGGACAGAGGAGCCTGGTAGGCCACAGTCCATGGGGTCACAGAAAGCTGGACGTGACTGAGTACACACACAGAACCACCATGAAGAACAACATGCGGTTCTTCAGAAAACTAAAAATAGAGCTACCACATGACCCAGCAGTCCCACTGCTCGATAAACATCCAGACAAAATTCTAATAAAAAAAATACACGCACCCCTATGTTCATAGCAACACTACTCACACTAGTCAAAACATGCAAACAAACTAAATGTCCATTTAGAGATGAATAGATAGAGAAGATGTAGTGCATGTATACCATGGAATACTACTCAGCCATAAAAAGAATGAAACAATGCTACTTGCAGCAATATGGATGCAGCTAGAGATTATCATATAAAGTGAAGCAAAGTCAGAAGGAGAAAGACAAATATCATATGATGACACTTATATATGGAATCTAAAATATGACATGAACTTATCTACAAAACAAAAAAAGACTCACAGACATAGAGATCAGACTTGTGGTTGCCAAGGAAGTGGGGATGTGGGAGGGATGGAGTGGGAGCTTGGGATTAGCAGAAGCAAACTATTATAAATAGAATGAATAAGAACAAAGTCCTACTGTATAGCACAAGGAACTATATTCAGTATCTGATGATAAATTATAACAAAAGGAATATTAAAAAAAGAATGCATATATATGAATAACTGAATCACTTTTCTGTTTACCTGAAATTAATGCACCATTGTAAATCCACTACACTTCAATTTAAGAAATTAAAAAAGGTATGCGTAAATGTTCAGTAATGATGAAAGCTCCAAACAATCAAAATTGACACGTTTTTATTTTAAGAATATTTTGTTATAAAGTTTAACCAACCAGGGAAAACAAGAGTTGACACAGTTTGGCAAGCATAATGAAAACACATTTGCTAGCATGTTGTAAAGGCTATGGCACATACACAGCAAGAGAAAGTGAGCTCCCATGGGGACAGAGTTGTTGCCATGTCTGTAATGAAAGTGGCCACCTGCCTTGTGATATTTACATCTAATTCTAAAAGAAGTGTGCATTCATTAAATTCAAGGCAGGAAACTGCCATCGTAGAAGGGTGTATCCAAAATAATCTCAGTCATTTTCTGTGTTTTATTAAACTATTTTCTGTCTATATATTTTAGTTCTTTTATTAAACTAGATGAAGCTAAGAGGATATACTCTATATAATTTATATTCCAGCTTTTCATTTACCCTTGTTTTATGAACATTTCACCAAATTTATCAAAACATCATTCTCAGTGATTAACTTATAGCCCAGCAGTTTACACATGCTGGCCAGCCTCTATAATTGTTGGATATTGTACATATATGCGCACATATACCTACACATATATTCAAATATATTTTCTGGTCTTAAAGGTTGTGTGTTTATTCTATGATATTTCAAAAGTATAAAAGCATCTAGAAAATAACAAAGTTGATCATGATCCCATCATCCATGAAAAGCTGCTATTATTTTTTAAATTTATTTGTCATCTTTGTAAAAAAATATCCTCTAGTCTTGATTTCATGCATTGGAGAAGGAAATGGCAACCCACTCCAGTATTCTTGCCTGGAGAATCCCAGGGACAGAGGAGCCTGTTGGGCTGCCGTCTATGGGGTTGCACAGAGTTGGACATGACTGATGCGACTTAGCAGCAGCAGCAGTCTTGATTTTACCCAATAATAGGCAGTTCCCATGTCATCAAAATATATTTAAGCACCATTTTATAGGATATGTATTATCCAATTGTAAGAATTAATCATTTCCATAAATGTTTTCCTAGAATTGGGCCTGGATTATTTGATTTTCATTACTGTAAAAATTTTCTTGCCACACACGCCACATTTCTAAAAGTTCCTAAGGTAGAACTAAGAGTTAGTCAAGCATGATCATTTTGAAGGGTACAGTAAAAGTAAGCAAACACATTTAACAGTTTGTACATATTCATTCTGTCCATGGGGGGTGAGTATTAGGAGACAGATTTCACTCCATTCTGAATTACAGACAAATGCGTACAAAGGGAATGAAGAAAAAGTACCATAGATTTCTCCCCATTTTCAGCAAGTACCTTATAAATCACCTCAGGTTCTCATACAAAAAAGGGAAAATAGTATAGTTTCTTAAGAAAATAAAATCACTTCAGAAAAACTCTGTTTTTGTAATTTGAAACAAATCCTAAGATGTCAAAGTGGCTGATACATTGAGTCACTGAAGAGAAGACAGGGCAGCAAGGAGCAGGGGTCCCCAGGCTGGTGGAGGGGGTTTCCCAGTGGAGGGTCTTGGCTGGGGCCACAGGACCCTATTATAGGCTGTTTATTGATTATTTGGAGGGACACTTCACATCACATTGATATAAACAGCATGACTCAGTTCTGTTCTCCAATTTCTTTGTGATAATTATTTGAATGCTAAGAATGGACCTTCCCTCTGAACCACCACAGTTTCGTTGGATTTCTGGTCATCTGCTTGGGTCTTGGTAGCCTCTTCTGGGTGCCAGCTTTGGTACATGGGTGGACATCAGCCAGTGCTAGGCAGGGCTGCCGAACTGCTTGCCACGTGTTGAGGCATATTTCTGTGCCAGTGAAATACTGCCTCTGATCCAAACCCTACCACATGCCTGTGGAACCCTCAGAACCCATCGTCCAGCAACAGCCAGCATCTCTTGGTGGTGCCCATGTGAGTCCTGCAGATTCGTATTTTGAATGTCACTCTTCTCTGGTCCTGCAGCCCCTGCTGAGAAACATGCCCCTGGGAAACACCCGCTGCGTTGGCGGTGCTGGGGTTCCCCATCCTCATGGAAAGGTTTGCCAAACTGTGCTTCCAGAACAGGTTACCATGTCAACACGGGGCACCTGTTGGTCCCTAACTTTAGTAAAAGCTCCCTCCTCATCTTCTCCTGCCAAGAGGAGGGTGAAAATGTAAAAGTGTTAATCGCTCAGTCATGTCTGACTCTCTGCGAACCCACGGACTGTAGCCCGCCAAGCTCCTCTGTCCATGGAATTCTCCAGACAAGAATGCTGGAGTGGGTTGACATTTCCTTCTCCAGCCAAGAGAAAGTGAAAGTGAAAGTGAAGTCGCTCAGTTGTGTCCAACTCTTTTCGACCCCATGGACTGTAGCCCACCAGGCTCCTCAGTCCATGGGATTCTCCAGGCAAGAGTACTGGGGTGGGTTGCCATTTCCTTCTCCAGCCAAGAGAGGCACTCTTCAATTCAAAGCACATAAAAATGGTACAAAAAGATATACAAGGATTTGGACTGAAGAGGAAGAAATGTCTCTGAAGATCAGAAAAGAAGAGATTTTAAATTTTTAGGAAGGGTGTTTCTGGATGAATAGTCAGGGGACTTCTGAAAATTTAGCAATACAGTTTCCTGGATGGCTCAGTGCTAAAGAATCCACTTGCCAATGCAGGAGTTGAGGAGACGCAGGTTGATCCTTGAGTTGGGAAGATCCCCTGGAGGAGGAAATGGCAGCCCACTCCAGTATTCTTGCTTGGAGAATCCCATGGACAGAGGAGCCTGGTGGGACACATTCAATGGGGTCCCAAAGAGTCGTATACAACTGAGCGACTGAGCAGAAGAGCAAACACCTTCCCCTGCAAGCCAGTCAAACCTTACATATGTCAGGGCCTGGTGGTCCTCCTGGACCAAAGAAAATCCCTCCTTCTGTCAATGAATTTGTAGGGCTGGCTAGTTTGAATGATTTTATTTGACTCTGGGGTTCAGGGGCTGCCCCTGGTACCTGGTCTTGGGGTATTTAGGGCAGGGGGATCCTAGAGTATGAAGGCCTGATGAGGAGGTAATAGAGATGGGAACTCTGCATTGATTGGTTTACATTTGAATGGTGCTAGGAATCAGCCTACCTTGCAGGACAGTCAGAGCATCAAAATACAGAAAACAAAAGACATGAGTAATACAATTATGCATAGGGAAGACCATTGTGGGGGATGTGGATATAGTTGTTCTGGGGACACAAACGCTTGCAAAAGTTCAGAAAAGATGGAGAGAGGAGAATTGTCTGTCCCTATTCTCCAGTTGTGTTGCATGGAAGAATGGCAGCCATCTTGTGACCATGAGGTCACAAGCATTAGGAGAAACAGGAACTACCAAACACATGTGGATTTAAAAAAATATTCACAACCAAGATGTTGAGAGCTATGTTTAATTGGTAGGGATTTTTATCACTTTATCACTCACCAGGAGATGCATCTCAAGTGACACAGAGAACTGCTCTGAGGAGGTGGGGGAGGGGATTGGGGGGAGGAACCAGGTTTTATAGAAGGCTTGCATAAAAGGCAGGTAGTCCAAATGTCAAAAGATTATTGTTCATTAAAGAAATTCAGATAGCCCAAGTTAAGTAATTTAGCACTTTTCTGTGTATGGGAAGCTGCAAGAGTCCGGGCTTACTGAAATCCACTCCTTTGCTATGCACCTCAGCTGTCTGGGTCCAGTTTCCTGTGTTTTCACATCCTGAGTTTTCTCAGGGCTCACCAGCTTGCCTTCCATGGTGCCTGTAATTACTGATGACTGTTACATCCCTATTTACTTATGTGGCAGGAAATATTCCATTTCTCAGAGAAAGAAGCAAAATGATGAAAAAAATTTAAGGACTTATGACACAGTAGAATCAGTCTCAGGAGAGTGTTTACTTCTTTGTTGCCTGCTAAGTTAGAGCAATAACCCCTATTTCTTCAAGTCATTGTTGAACAGGGATTTTGTGCTAAAGGTATCCCTGATGCTATAGTGGAATGTTGCCATGAATCTTTCCCTCTGCATTCTGTCTAATGTGCCCCCCCCCCATCCCAGGTCTTCCTGCCCCTATCCCAACTTTACAGCATACAACATTTTATACTGATTTATTTATTATCTTTCTCATGTACGAGAATGTAATATCCATGAGAGAAGGACTTCTGTTTGTTCCATGTACCTGAAGTTGATGGAAAGCCCCAGAACATAACAATCACTCAGTGGATACTTCTTGTTTTAATGAGTGAAGATGCTTTATTAATCGCATCAGTAAATGTTTGTTACAAAATAGAGTCCTGGCAAGAGAAAATATTTAAACTGAATTGCAGACGTTTCAATGCTGAAACAGAAAGTAGAAAAATTAGAAAGTTAGACATTTTCATGTGAGAAAACAAAGGTCAAAAAAAGATGTCAATAGACAACAGTCATACTGTTAATACAAAGTTCGAGTGCCTCACACAGAAACAGACTGAAATGCCAGTGTTTGGAGCAGAAAGTTTTATTGCAGGATCATGCAAAGTTAGAGGTGGCTCATGGTCTAATAGCCCTGTGCTTCCCAAAGGTTTTCATCAAAGCATTCTTAAAGGCCAGCTAAGAGAGTGAGGGGTCAGAAGGGTGTGTAATCAACTCGTGCACAGTTCTCTGATTGGCTGATGATGAGGTAACAGGGTAGCATCACAGAGGTTAACATTATCATTCCTTGGACTCCAGGGGTCCTGGGGCTATGTGCTGTTGGTCATCAAGTAGTTAGCATCTTCCATTTGTAGGAGAGGGGGAGGCTTTTTACATCTCTAAAAACTCAGGGAATTTGCATCAAATACTATTAACTATGTAACTTCAGAGAGGAGCTAAAGCGGGGGATATGGGGGAAGACCTATCCTTGAAAGGCCCCATATGGTCCTGCTCCATTACAATTCCCCCCTTTTCTTTGATACTCCTCAATTCTGAGAACAAGTTTTGAACAAGAAAAAGGTTCAGGTAAGGAGGTTAATCATAAATTTGACAGACATACCCACAGGGTATGTAACTGTTCTGCTCAGTTACAATACTTATATTGTTAGTACATGGACAAACTCTACAGACCCGATGCTAAATTAATCATGTGTTTTGTTTAATAGCTTACAAATGATTTCAACTTACATACTTATAGGTTGTGCCATTTCCAAATGCCATATTCAACCACTTTTGACTTAACAATATTAATTCTACTTGGCTCATCCTTACAAGCTATAGTTTTATAACTTTATTTTTGATCAATATTTCAAAAGGATTTCTTCTTAAAAAGCTAAGCCATCAAATAATGAAAGCCTGCATTATATTTAACATAGTCTCTATTTTTAATAAGCAGTGTTATTCTGAAATTCACTCCAGTGTTTTTGCCTGGAGAATCCCAGGGACAGTGGAGCCTGGTTGCCATCTATGGGGTCTCAAAGAGTCGGACACGACTGAAGCGACTTAGCAGCAGCAGCAGCAGCAGCAGCAGCAGCAGCAGCTATTCTGAAAATATGTAAATTAAATGTTTAGTAATTAAAAATAATTGCTTGAGGAATAAATCATTTCCTTTTGTCACACGAGTGTATGTTCCTCGGTTCTTTGTCTCGTCACAACAAAGATTTGGAGTGACGGACATTAAAGCCCTCTCGGCGTGGATAGACCATGTTATAGCTCTCAGGTCTCAAATGGACCATGTTGTAGCTCTTAGACAAATCAGTGTTACAGCTCAGTGTTACAGCTCTATTTTATTTAGAACGTAGCAGGAAAATCCGTCTTCGAGGCGTGAGGGCACGGCGATCCAAAGACACGAAGAGAAAGAGAAGAGCACCCCAGCGCGCCGGGGAGAGAGAGAGAGAGCTGACTTTGGCTCCTCTTTTTATGTGTTCATCTCTCCCTGGGCCTGTCCTATGTAAATTGGGCCAGCCAGGAGTGTTGTTTGTTTTACCTGAGATCCTCACTCTGGTCCTCGGATCTTTTTTTGTTCTATTTTCGCGGGCTTTCCCTTCCTTGTCTTTTAGCCACCGCCATTTTGGGCTCCTTTTCCCTATTCTACCTACCTAACAATTTGGTCTGGAAATTGGATTTAGACTTCATTTTTTCCCACCAATAGAAAGTCTGAGATTCAATTTCAAAGTAAAACATTTTCAAAATAATAATTTCAAATAATACAATTTCTAAATAGTTCAAGTTCAAAATAATAATACCTAAAATTCTTATAATTTTGTAAGAAATTCTCAGTATTTGTTATAAGTAAACATCGTGATTTAAATGCATTTTTCAGTTTCAAGAACAGTTGATTTTTCAAGCCGTTGAGCCAATATTATTTAGTTATGCATGAATGCTAAAGAAGCCTAGAGGGAGGGTTGATCTTATATTTGGATGTATGTATTATCCAAGGAAACCATTGATTAAAACTCCATATTAGCACTATTTTCTTTGTTCACTGATGCTTATATTCAAAGTGTTTGATAAATTGTATAGTATTTTATTTAACAAAAGCATCTACTAAATAATACATCTTATATTTCCTTGGCCAAATTATCAAACAGAAGCAGCATAAGCAATCTGGTCTCAGGAGATCCCCAGTGGTGGATGAAGCAGGCTTGTCAATAAGGAATAATGAACTGCAGAAGAAACAATTGATCATTTCAGCTTACTATTTGACTTAAAATATGCTCAAGGCATGGGGCTCCCTGTCAGGCACACAAGCACTTCAAGTATTTCTTTGACTCCTTCATCAAAGCATTTATGGAGGCTTATTTTTTTAAGTAATTTTTATTGGAGTATAGTGGTTTCACAATGTTGTGTTAGTTTCTGCTGTATAGATATACATATATCTCCTCTTTTATGGATTTCTTTCCCCTTTAGGGAGCATGTGAGTTCCTTGTGCTACACAGTAGGTCCCCAGCAGTTATCCATTTTATACATAGTATTATTAGTGTATACAGGCCAATCTCAGTATCCCCCTTCTTCCCTGGTAGCTGTATGTCTGTTCACTATGTCTGTGTCTTACAGAGGCTTATTTAACAACAGCATTTCTGCTAGACTCTGAGACACGAGGTCCTGGAGTTGAAGACCTCAGGAAGATGGTGAGGAGATGTGGCCACCGTGGTCCACTTTCCATCCTCCCATAAATGCATGTCTGTAGTGTGTGTTGGTGCAGGGGTGGCAACAAGAAACCAGAAGACAAGTGAGGAGTTGTGGGAACTTTGGCAAGGATAACCCTGAATGGGTCCTGTGCTACCAGAGATGGTTTATGAAGCTGAAGGTATTGTGGGAGGTGTAGATGGGGAACAGTGTTGGGGGGCACCAAGTTGGGGAGCTGCCTGTTGACTGTATCCTGAAGCACAGGGATCGTGTCCCTGCAGAAAGAGCAAGGACAAAACGAAAGGGAGGGCAGTGAAGGAGGAGGGGGAGCGGTGTTATCTCTGCTGGCCCTGGGGAGGCGTGAGAGAGAGCCTTGGGGTGGAAGCCTGAGTCAGGCAGCGGTGCCCCAAGAGTGATCATAGAAACGGCTCCTAGGAGTGAGAACGTGTGGAGGAAGGGCTGCCCAGGAGAGGCAGAGCTCATGCTGAGGTCACCTTGACCCGGATGTGACCTCTCAGGAAGGGGAGTGGCTTCCCAGGGGAATCTTCTGTTTGTCTCCCTGCTTTCAGGGTGGACACACTCAATGAAGAAGGGCTGGGGGAGAAGCAATTTGGAATGAAGGGGTCATCCTGGACCTAGAGGTGATCAGGCTGAGTGAAGGAAACCAGACGGAGAAAGATGATTATCCTATATCACTGATATATGGAATCTAAAAGAAAAGAACGATACAAATAAAGTTATTTACAAAATAGAGATAGACCCACAGAAGCAGAAAACAAATTTATGGTTACCAGAGGAGAAGGGAGGAGGATTAATTAGGAGTTTAGGATTAACAGACACATGCTTAGTTGCTCAGTCACTTCTGACTTGTTGCTATCCCAGGGACTGCAGCCTGCTAGGCTCTTCTGTCCCTACAATTTCTGTGTATAAAATAAACAACAAGCACCTACTGTATAGCATAGGGAACTATACTCAATATCTGGTAATAATAATTTATCAGGGTAAATAATCTAGATATCTGTGTGTGTGTGTGTGTGTGTGTGTGTGTGTTAGTCACTCAGGCATGCCTGACTCTTTGCCCCATGAACTGTCACCCACCAGGCTGCTCTGTCCATCAGATTTCCCAGTCTAGAATACTGGAGTGGGTTGCTATTTCTTCCTTCAGAGGATCTTCCTGATCCAGGGATTGAACCGAGGTTACCTGCCTTGCAGGCAGATTCTTTACAGTCTTAGCCACCAGGGAATTGGTATATTCCATGTGCCACATCTTCTTTACCCTTTCATCTATCAATGGACATTTAGGTTGCTTCCATGTCCTCATTGGCTCCCCTGGTGGCTCAGATGTTTTTTTTTTAAAAAAAAACAAAAACCTTGCCTGAAATGCTGGAGACACAGGTTTGATCCCTGGGTTGGGAAGGTACCTGGAGAAGGGAATGACAACCCACTCCAGTATTCTTGCCTAGAGAATTCCATGGACAGAGGAGCCTCGTGGGCTGCAGTCAGACACAACTCTCTCTCTATATATGAATCACCTTGTTGTGCACCTGAAACTAGCACAACAT
>SJYQ01001131.1:44094-57255 GCA_006410935.1 Redunca redunca | reverse complement strand
TTTTTTTTTTTTTTAACTTTATTTTACTTTACAATACTGTATTGTTTTTGCCATACATCAACATGAATCCGCCACGGGTGTACACGTGTTCCCAATCCTGAACCTCCCTCCCACCTCCCTCCCCATACCATCTCACTGGGTCATCCCAGTGCACCAGCCCCAAGCATCCTGTATCCTGCATTGAACCTAGACGGGCGATTCATTTCTTCTATGATATTATACATGTTTCAATGCCATTCTCCTAAATCATCCCACCCTCTCCCTCTCCCACAGAGTCCAAAAGACTGTTCTATACATCTGTGTCTCTTTTGCTGTCTCGCATACAGGGTTATTGTTCAGTTCAGTTCAGTTCAGTCGCTCAGTCGTGTCCGACTCTTTGCGACCCCTTGAATTGCAGCACGCCAGGCCTCCCTGTCCATCACCAACTCCTGGAGTTCACTCAGATTCGTGTTCATCAAGTCAGTGATGCCATCTTGCCATCTCATCCTCGGTCGTCCCCTTCTTCTTCTGCCCCCAATCCCTCCCAGCATCAAAGTCTTTTCCAATGAGTCAACTCTTCGCATGAGATGGCAAAAGTACTGAAGTTTCACCTTTAGCATCATTCTTTCTAAAGAAATCCCAGGGTTGATCTCCTTCAGAATGGACTGGTTGGATCTCCTTGCAGTTACCATCTTTCTAAATTCCATATATATGTGTTAGTATACTGTATTGGTGTTTTTCTTTCTGGCTTACTTCACTCTGTATAATCAGCTCGTTTCATCCACCTCAGTAGAACTGATTCAAATGTATTCTTTTTAATGGCTGAGTAATACTCCATTGTGTATATGTACCACGGCTTTCTTATCCATTCACCTGCTGATGGACATGTAGGTTGCTTCCATGTCTTGGCTATTATAAATAGTGCTGCGATGAACATTGGGGTACACGTATCTCTTTCAACTCCTGCAGCTCAATTCCAGAAAAGTAAGTGACCCAATCAAAAAATGAGCCAAAGAACTAAACAGACATTTCTCCAAAGAAGACATACAGATGGCTAACAAACACATGAAAAGATGCTCAACATCACTCATTATCAGAGAAATGCAAATCAAAACCACAATGAGGTACCATTTCACACCAGTCAGAATGGCTGCGATCCAAAAGTCTACAAGCAATAAATGCTAGAGAGGGTGTGGAGAAAAGGGAACCCTCTTACACTGTTGGTGGGAATGCAAACTAGTACAGCCACTATGGAGAACAGTGTGGAGATTCCTTAAAAAACTGGAAATAGAACTGCCTTATGACCCAGCAATCCCACTGCTGAGCATACACACTGAGGAAACCAGAATTGAAAGAAGATTCCTTAATCCTTTACACAAACAGCGTTTGCCCATCTTTGTCTTTGCCATGACTATTACCTTAAGGTGTTTACAAGAGGCAAACACTGGCTATTTACCCTGTTTCTGTTGTTGCTTCCGTTTCAGAGGGCAAACAGGAGGCTGACTGTAAATGCCTCAGCTGGAGCCCACCTATCTTTTGTCTCAGGAAATGCAAACAGGAGGCTAGTTGTAAATGCGTAACCTGAAGCTCATCTATCTCCTATATCAGTACTAAAAATAAGAATTGATGGGCTATGTAAAAGTCCTATTTTCTCCCCAGAACAAAGGTACAAATATTATATGTTCATCTCACTAATCAACAGTTTAAAGGAAAAGGGTTAGTTTTTCTCAGTCTGATATACTTCCTTAATTCAGCCCTCTGTCTCCATCCCAGAATTTGCCCATTTCCTGCATAATTTTTAGTTCAAATAAGCATTTTATTCTTGAAGATGACTAATGCCATGGTGCCGCCGATGGAACAAATCTGTTGGACACAGGAATCCACCTCCCACAGCCGGGACACTGATGCTATGCTCAAGCTCATGGGCCAGCCACTTTGTGCAGCAGTTTTACCTGACACTCGAGCCCAGGCTTTGCTGCAAAGGCCTTAGAAACATCCAATCCTTGAATCAACCAGGCAACTCATTTTTACAGAGGAGGAAATGCTGTTTAAGTAACTGATTCAATGGACATGAGTTTGAGCAAACTCGGGAGATAGTGAAGGACATGGAAGCCTGGTGTGCTGCAGTCTATGGGGCCACAAAGAGTCAGACATGACCAAGAAACAACAACAACATCCAGGGTTTCCAGCTAATAAAAAGCAGACGGAAGTGATATTCCAAATCCCAAAACCTGCCGTGGAGACCATACTTTTATTAAAATCTTAATAGCTTTTTGAATTCTCTTCCCACTGTAGACTAAAAAACAAAACAAAACTAGTCACAACCTACAGTTGAGAGTTATGTTTTATTTGGTGGGAGTTTTTCGGACTTCAAGCCTGGGAGACAGCATCTCAAGTACCTTGAGAGAACTGCTCCGAGGAGGTGGATGGGAGAAGAGCCAGGTTATATAGAAGTTTGCAACAAGGGGCAGGTAGTCTGAACATCAAAAGATTGTTGTTGTTGTTTTTTTTTTAACTTTTGCCATACTAGTTTATTTAATTTTTTTTCTATTTATTTTAATTGGAGACTAATTATTTTACAATGTAGTAGCGGGTTTTGCCATACATTCACATGAATCAGCCATGAGTGTACATGTGTTCCCCATCCTGAACCCTCTTCCCACCTCCCTCCCCATCCCATGCCCCAGGGTCATCCCAGTGCACCGGCCCCAGACATCTCAAGTAAAGGAATTTTTTAAAAGCTGGCTTTCTTTAAATTCAAAAGACTAAGATCATGGCATCCGGTCCCATAATTTCATGGCAAATAGATGGGGAAACATTGGAAACGGTGACAGACTTCATTTTCTTGGGCTCCAAAATCACTGCAGATGGTAACTGCAGCCATGAAATTAAAAGATCCTTGCTCCTTGGAAGAAAAGATATGACAAATCTAGACAGCATAGTAAAAAGCAGAGACATTACTTTGCAGACAAGGTCCATCTGGTCAAAGCTATAGTTTTTCCAGTAACCATATATGGATGTGAGAGTTGGACCATAAAGAAAGCTAAGTGCTGAAGAATTGATGCATTTGAACTGTTGTGTTGGAGAAGACTCTTGAGAGTCCCTTGGACAGCAAGGAGATCCAACCAGTCCATCCTAAAGGAAATCAGTCCTGAATATTCATTGGAAGAGCTGATGCTGAAGCTAAAGCTCCACTACTTTGGCCACCTGATGTGAAGAAGTGACTCATCTGAGAAGACTCTGATTCTGGGAAAGATTGATGGCAAGAGGAGAAGGGGACAACAGAGGATGAGATGGTTGGATGGCATCACCAACTCGATGGGCATGAGTTTGAGCAACTCTGGGAGTTGGTGATGGACAGGGAGGCCTGGCGTGCTGAGGTTCATGGGGCTGCAAAGAGTCGGACACGACTGAGCAACTGAACTATGTGTAGGAAGATGTAAGAGTCTGGGCTCACTGACATCATTCCTTTCCTTTGCCTCTCAGCTATCTGGGGTCAGCATCTTGTGATTTGATTTTTCACGTTCTTACTTCCTTACTCACCATAGGGAATGGTAGCAGCCAGATAGCTGCTGGATGGAAAGATTGCTTTCCTTGGGCACCCTCGGGGCTCAGAAATTTACATTTGGAGTGCTGGAATCACTGATGGCTGTGACATCCTGTTTATTGACGTGGCAGGAAATACTCTGTTTCTCACCACCTTGTATATATGTACATCAAAAATGCAAAATTAATAAAATAGAGCCACTGACTACACACTTGTATGGCATGCAGTGGGAAAGCTTCTTGTAGATTTGAGCAATCGAGATCCATGACACGTGGTACAAGGATGCCTGGTTAAGCTGTCACCGCCAAGAGCTTGGAAATTGTTGGCTGAAATTGCAGCAGAAGAGGCTGGATAATAGGAGAGTTTTGCTGTGTGTTGGTTGCTGTAAGTGGTATTTATTTGTCAAGGTTTTGGAAAAAGAAGGGAGGGGGAGAGAGAGAATGAGAGGGAGAAAGAGAGATAAGAGTTCAAGCATAGAGAGAGAGACAGAGGCAGAGAGAGAAGCCTTAGAAAAGAACACTTGCTTTACAAGCAGAAATGGAAAAAAAAAAAAACAAACAACAGAACAGGGGAATCTAAAAATTTGTAGCTTTAGATGGTAGGATAAACCAGCTTTGGGTAGCTCCAATATTAAGTTGTGGATCTGAGAAAAAAAACTTGAACGATAGATACTAAAGAAAACCTCTGCAGGTTATAAGGAACCAAGACAAAACCCCGCTAAAGGATTGTTAACAAACTACCCACCCATTGCCCCAGGCTGCTCCAGCCCGTAGGTTCAGAGGAAGCATCTGGCAGCAAGAAATCAAAGGAAGACAGCAAATATGAGAACTATCTGGAAAAGAATGTGAGCTACGGCTATTGACAGAACTGCCTGGCAAATACTGAACACCAGGCCTCCCTGTCACTCACCATCCCCCAGTTTGTCCAAGTTCATGTCTATTGTATCAGTGATGCCATCCAACCATCTCCTCCCCTGATGCCCTTTCCTCCTTCTGCCATCAATCTTTCCCAGCGAGAGACTTTTCCAATGAGCCAGCTGTTTGCATCAGATGACCAAAATACTGGAACTTCAGCTTCAGCATCAGTCCTTCGAATGAGTATTCATGATTGTTTTAAGATTTACTGGTTTGCTCTCCTCACTGTCCAAGACACTCTCATTTTCTTAGTGGTCTATAAAATATGATGATTCTTATAACAGATGACAGGTCACTATTATCTAAGAGAATTGTGCAGAAAGCAAAGAAAAATAAGAGAAAAGTAAAAAAGAACAAGCATAGCACTAGAATGTTAGTAAATATGCCTTTCACTGTATTGACTGGGCTGCCCACCTGGGCATCCTCTGCCAGCCGCATCTGAGGGGCCTGAGAGAGGGTGGGAAAGGCAGAACCTCCCAGGATAAGAAGGGGCCCCAGGAAGCTGCCTTGGGGCCTTTGCGTGTGCTGGAGCAGCCACATGGGCTAGGCTGCATCACCTGTGACATCAAACTGCCCTCAGAGAACTTACGTGGGGCTGTGTGCCGGTGAGCTGGACCTCTTGTAAGTCAGCAAGCAATTCTTGTCACTTGTATCACTATAAGACCACTGTGTGTTTTAAATCCAAGCACAATCTTTTTCTTCCTTAATTCAAACTGTGGTACTTGAACCCAGTCACATCAATTGTCAACCCAGTTGACAACTCACGACCAAGAGAAGTCAGCAAACTTGGTTACAGTGCGTTGGCATCCTAAGGGAAAATCCGGATTTGCAGGCAACATCTCCTGGTCCCAGGGAGCCCTTTTCCTGGAGGCCATTAAATATAAATATGTCCCTAAACTCACCCCACTCTAGTACTCTTGCCTGGAAAATCCCATGGATGGAGGAGCCTGGTAGGCTGCAGTCCATGGGGTCACTAAAAGTTGAACACGACTGAGCGACTTCACTTTCACTTTTCACTTTCATGCATTGGAGAAGGAAATGGCAACCCACTCCAGTGTTCTTGCCTGGAGAATCCCAGGGATGGGAGAGCCTGGTGGGCTGCCGTCTATGGGGTCACACAGAGTCGGACACGACTGAAGCGACTTAGCAGCAGCAAACTCCAGCTTATTTTGCATTTTGCCTCAGCAAGCCAGAATCATCAGGTGCTTTCTCTGTTGAGCAACACTGGGCATGGAGGCAGGTGCGTGGTAAATTGGCAGATGTTTATTCTGAAGAATAAAACCCATAGAGGAAAGTCCAGTTGATACCTTTGTGGGTTTTCCTCTTATTTTTTGAGGGTTTATTCAAAATATAGAAAGTGTATTATTGCATGTTTTAAAGGAAGCTAGACTAGTTTGCATGGGAGTTTCAGTAAATGGAAATAATTTTCTTGTACATTCTCTCCCTTCTTCTCCCACACAAAAATTATAGCACAATCATTCACTCAGAACAGGGAAATTTCAAAATAAGTTTCAGGATACAAGATCGTTTGCACTGCATGTGAATTATCTATTTTTAGCCTCAGCATAAGATTTATTTTTAGAGCCTGAAATCAGCTGAGGTAGCTTTATTTATGGCATGACCCTACTGGGAGATGAAGTTGGCTGTGATCATGGGCCCAAATACATAAATTCTAACAGTTTATTTAATGCAAGTGATGCTTGATGACCAACAGTAACATTTGTTTGAAGTTTTCAGAACTCAGAAAGGAATTTCCCTTTTTGATTGTTTTTAGACTTGAAGTATACTTAGATTACCTTCCAAAAGATTGGAAATGTCTCTTTAAAATTTAGTAACTAAATTCCATTTAAGATGATTTTGGGTCTTGGCATGATTATTGACAGGAGATTAGAAATCATCCTGGAAACATCATCCAATTCCCCTTTCACATGGTGCCAAGAGTCATCCTCACTGACTTTCACATGTGTTTTGTGAACTCAGATTAATTTCATCAGAATATCTGCTTACGGAGTTGTTAACACGAATTTCTTTCTTTTCAAGATGACGTATTAGCTAATCTAAATGTTGACATAGAACCAACTGAATTCTCAACAGAGTGATAGCCTGTACTCTTATTTTATTTTACTTCATTTCATTAATTCTTACTTACAGGGGAGACTGGACACTTCCCCAGCTATAAGGATTCTAAATTAGTCATTGAACATGAGCATCATCTCAAGTTTCAGGGCAATGTCATTCTAAATCAGTCCAGACTAAAGCTCACTCAAACTACACAACATTTCTCATAACTGGTTTTTATCTTCTTTGCTTATGAAAGCATCTTTAAAAAATGTATGAGTGAGAAGTGAAGTGAGCAGAGCAAGAATCTAAAGACATCAGGGAAGAGAGCAAAAGAGATGAATTAACCAAAACCATGAGTTCATCCTTTTTTCCTCTATAGTTTTGGTTAGTTTGTAAGAGCTGAACATCTTTATGATTTAGAGTGATAGGAAAATGCTCCAGTCTATCTCAAAAGATGGTTTCTAGTTAATCTCACATGGTGGATCTTCAATTTTATAAAAAACATATAGCTTTAAAATATCATCATTTTTAGCCCTTTTTCTTTGGCCTCATATCCCTTACTGGTATTTCTTTCCCCAGCTTGAGTATGGCTTAAATTCATTATTTTGTTTCTATAATTGGGAAGATGTTGGATTTCATATAGTTTATGTGTAAATAAATCACTACTCCACCATTTTCCAGGTGAATGAAATGAGAACAATACTGCCTATCTCATGGAACTGGCTGAAAGAGTTACTGATATAATGTAAAGAGATTCCTAGCACACAGAATGTCTGGTAGACAGCTGTCGTTCACAAGAAATGTGTTGAAATAGTAAATCTCTTCATGAAATCATTGAAGATTTATGTATACCAAGGATACACACCCAGATCACATAATTAAGTGATAGAGAAAGGATTTGAACCCAGGCTCTCTGGTGTTGTCCCAACCACATTTATGGGCCCAAAGATGTCAAGCCAACACAATAATAAAACGTATATAGTCATACGATCACTTGTTAAATATGATATCCTCTAACCCTGTACTCTAGAATTAAAATTTTCTAAGACAGTGAAACTTAAATGTTCTCACCAAAAAAAGATAACTATGTGAGTGATGGAGGTCTTAAGTGGGTAGATGGGCGGAATCCTTTCACAATGTATAAGATAAGTCATCACAGTGTGTATGTTCATGTCTTGCAATTGTATTTGCCAACTACACCTCAATAAAGCTAAAGGAGAAGACCCTTAAAAACAATAAAGGCATCCAAATGTTACCCCTCACATCTGATAATATTCTACCCTGTTGCCCTGGCTTACACAGCTCTTCACGCCTCCCTGGCCGCCGCCCCAGCTTCACCCCAGCAAAGCCACGATCATGGCCTAATCATTGACAGGCTGGCTGTGCAGGCTTCCGTGTGTGTGTGTAATTCCATGTTATCAAGGTAAGGGCTTCATGCCAGCAAGCGCTCCCAGTCTGGCATCTTTTTTCCAATGACATTCACAAGGCAGGTTTCTTCCCACTATTCAGAACTCAGAGACAACTTTACGGGTAGACAGTTCCAACCAACTGTCCAACATTTCCTTCACTTTGCAGCATTTTCTTCTTATCACAAAGCACCATCTTTTAGCTTTCTAATCAATGTATGAAGGGTATTATTGATGTATTGATTCATTTACTTCCTCTCCATCTGGCTCTAGAGGGTGCATATTCTTAGGGCGCATGTTTTCTCATTCAACACTATTTTTTCAGTTCTGGGTTCAGAGGAATGTCTGATGCAGAGAAACGACTCCAAAAAATGTGCTGAATTTAAATTGCGAGGCAGTTGTTTGCACAGCATGTGTGTGTGTGTGCGCGCGTGTGGGCTGTGCTCAGTCATGTTCTGCTATTTGCAGCACCGTGGACAGTAGCCTCCCGGGCTCCTCTGCCTGTGTAATTCTCCAGGCAAGAATACTGGAATGGGTTATTGTTTCCTACTCCAGGGGACCTTCCCAACCCAGGGACTGAACCCATGTCTCTTGCGTCTCCTGCCTTGGCGGGCAAATTCTTTACCACTAGTGCTACCTGGGAAGCCCATACATCAAACATCCAAGTAATATTAACAGCATACATCAAAGTAATTTGGTAAAAATGCACCCTTTGCATGTTAAATCTACCTTCATCTGTTGCTTGTCAGTACATTAAAATAAAAATAATTTTTATAATTAGTTTGATCACAAACACATGTACATACATGTGAAACGCATTAATAATTCTATAACAGTACAGCATTGCGTGGTGGTTTTAAACGCTTTAAGATCTTTTGTTATTCTCATCAAAATGGAGACACAAAATTAAGCAGTACTCATAGGAGACTCACAGACCTTGGAAAGGTATCTATTGGATTTCAGGGTCTTTAAACTTATGGGGCAAGTGTTAAAGAAGTTACCTCAGGATGCATGGGTTCTAGTGTCTTTCTGAGTTCAAGACTTTGAGACTGATGGTGAACCTAGGACCGCTCCATTCCTTGGGAGGCCTGAACCAAGGATCAAGCTATTTTCTCCTTCAGCATCTTAATGAAATTGTCATTAAGAGTGCAAAGTCATTCTTCTGTTTGATAGGAGAGTTTGGTACAGTTAAAAATTTGCTGATTACTAGGACTGAAGCCCAGGGCTCCAGGCTCAATCATAAAGGTCTCTGCCAGTAACTTACCTTCTGATAAAAGCAGATGGGTGGGTCAGTATTGTTTCCTTGGTATTTGATTTTTCTCTTCTGGGTGATTCACTATTAGATATAATTGCTATTGTGTGAACAAAAGAAAGCTGCATTTCCACAGCAAAAGGAAAAGGATGTCTTTCCTTAGCACTGATAAAGCAGCATTCAAAGATTGATGTGTGACAGTCAGGTGATGCCTTTGGCAAAACTGGTAAATCTCACGGAACGGAACACTGACAATGAGGTCAAGTGTTGCTATCAATTAGTGCTCAATACAGGTTCATGTTTTGTATCAGCAACAGATGGTTTTCAATTTAATTGTCCCACATCTTCTGTAATTCTAAAGATGATGTTTTCATAAGAAAGGAGGTTATAAACAACCTGAAAAATGAAGGCCCCATTTTTTTTTAAATGAATAATTCATTGCCATCATTCCATCCCACCATTTTTATAGGGATCCTTAGGAAGATACAGCTACATTTTAAGTTATGAAAAAGGATGAAAATTATATATGAAAACTGTAGAAAGCTATTAGACCTCTGTCATACTTTTTTTTTTTTTTTTATAAAACTTGATTTTACNTTTATTTTTTTTTAATAAAACTTGATTTTACTTTATCTCAGAAGAGACAAAAAACACGGAATGACAGTTTGTTAACACAAACTCCCTACTTGCTTGAATTTGCACTGGCTAAATTTTAACCGAGGTCCAGTACACACAAAGAAGTGAAAAGAGAATTCTTTCACTCCACCGATGTCAGGTCTGCAATGAAAGCCACCCTGCTGGTTGTGGCTCTAATAATAAACTTTCTTTTATACAAGGCCTTTCAAAGTTACAGGGTCACAAAGTGCCTTGAAAATAAATCCCAGAAAGAACAGCAAATTCTGGAATAGGCCTGTGCCTCTAACAGAGTTAATAAATTGTAGGTGTAAATGACTAACGGCACGCAGACCCAGCGGTGAGTATGTTCAACAGATAAAAATGAACAAGTGTTGAGGACCAAAAAAAAGGATCTATGAGCAGCGGTGATTTAGGGCAGATACTTTCAGAGTTTAACTGAGGCTGCAGGAAGCCTGGCCGAGGGCCTAAGATGAGGGAGCCGTGGGGATAAATGCACCTGGAAGGCCACCGCACCTGTGCGGAGTGGAAAGAGGGGATGTCACATTCATGAGCTTGTTAACAGTCATTGGCTCAGTCCTTGTGGAAATAAAAACCTATACAGTATTGGGGGGTGTGTGTGTGAGAGAGACAGAGTCACTCAGTCTCATCCAACTCTTTGTGATCCCATGGACTGTAACCTGCCAGGCTTCTCTGTTCAGGCAAGAATACTGGAGTGGGTTGCCATGCCCTTCCTCAATACACTCTTGATACTATGTATAAAAGAGATAACTAATGAGAACCTATTGTATAGCACAGGGAACTCTAACCAATACCCTGTGGGGACCTAAATGGGAAGAAATCCAAAAAAGAGGGATATACATATATGATATAGTTAATTCATTTTGATGTATGGTAGAAACGGACACAACAGTGTAAAGTAACTATTCTCCAGTGAAATTTTTAAAAATAAAAAAATAAAATATCTAGAAAAAAAGATGTACGACAAACAGAAAAAGTCTACAAAAGTTTTAACTGTTCATTTTCTGGGATTGCTTCCCAAGCAAAGCCCAAGGGAGCCCAATCACCCCACCACCACCCACTTTACACGAAGATCACTCATTCTCATTTTTTCTTTCTTCTTCCCTCAAATACTGAGCATGAGCAAAGGATCAAAATGGAAGACTTGGTGTAGCTTCACAATTGACACTTGAGACCCCTATGGAGGGAGTGGGGGAGACCCTTCCAGTGTTAGGACTTGGTTCTCTTTATAGGGAGGTATTTTCCCTTCTTAATTCCAAAAGCACCTCCTATTCTTGACTCTGGGCACATTCACCTTGCTTCACACCTGACATCAGTGTCTTCTTATGCCTCCCTTGCTCATTTCCAAGCATCTCTGATGGGATCTTAATCAACTTTCCTTTTGGGGTCATCCATTCTTTATTTTTGTTTCTGGTACAGTATCAGCAAGTATTTCTCATTTTCCACATTATTGTTCTCCCTGGTAAGAAATTTCAAAATACATTTTGTTAGTTTCCTCATTATCAATTTTTCTTATTAGAACAGGCTTGCTTTTGCCTAACCGATTGCATTTTCCCTTACTGAAATCCATATTTATCTTATCTGAGTTAATTGTCTGAGGTACTGCAGAATTCTTTTCCGACTTCTGCTAAGTTATAAGTCACACATAGGTTTTGTATGCTGGTATTTACAACATTGCTTTTATTTTTGACTCACTGTAAAATTTAGTTTAGTTTAAGTTTAACTTTTTAAGTTAAGCTGGAACATGTTACTAGATCATATCTCTGATGGCTTCATTAACTATTGATTTGCATTTAGGTACAATGTTCTGCTTTACCAGAGAGTCTCTTGGCCCAGAGAAAGGTTATTAGTTACCCAAGTCAACACTTCCATTTAATGCTCAAAATTTTCCTAGTATTTTGCCAGGTTGTAACCTGTCGTCTTGATCATTTTCAACACTTCCAAGTGACTGGAGATCAAAATTACCCTGTTTCATACTTAGTCATCTTTTTTGAAGTGAAATTTTACCTGAAATAAAACCACTATGCCTTTCAATAGTCTTAGTCACAGACTCTGTGGAAAAGTTATTAATAACATCCATGTGACAGCTTTTAAGTTATCTTTAAATGTTTCCACTCATCCAGTGAATCTCTTCATTTAATGGACCACTGGCCAGGGTCTCCTGAGGGGGCTGGTTTGTGTTACTGATGGGGCATTCAAATTACAGCAAGAAAAACCAAGAGTAGGACAGGGCAATCCCTGCCCTCACAGCACACTTTCTGTGCATCAGAGTAAGGATTTTTGAATCACCAAGCTCTACTGAATAACATTAGGTTTATAACTCAAACTTTTATTCTTAAATTTGTGCACTGATTTATTCCCCGAAAATCTGCTCTATGGGAGTCCCTAAGATAGCTGTTGGTTTGATCCCCGGGTTGGGAAGATCTCCTGGAGAAGGCAATGGCAACCCACTTCAGTATTCTTGCCTGGAGAATCCCATGGACAGAGGAGCCTGGCAGGTTCGCAAAGAGTCGGACACAACTGAGCGACTTCACTAAGATAGCTGTACCATTTCACATTCCCATGAGCGATGCACAGGGTTCTACTTTCTCTGTGTCTTTGCCAACACTGGGTACTGTTTTTATTACAGCTATTCTACAGGCGTTTGGTTTCATTTGCACTTTCTTAAGGACTAAGGAGGGCTTCCCAGGAGGTGCTAGTGGTAAGGAACCCACCTGCCAATGCATGAGACAAGAGATGTGGGTTCGATCCATGGGTTGGGAAGATCCCCTGAAGGAGGGCATGGCAATCCACTCCAGTATTTTTGCCTGGAGAATCCCATGGACAGAGGATCTTGATGGGCTGCAGTCCATGGGGTCAGATAGAGTTGTAAGGATTAATGAAATGGATATCTTTTTATTTGCTTGTTTATCATTCAGATATATTTTTTGGTGAATTATCTGTTTAAAACTTGTGCCCACAATTCTGTAAAGCAATTATCCTTCAATTAAAAAATAAATAATTTTTTAAAAAGCAAAAACAAGCAACAATGAAAAAAGTGTGCCCAATTTTAATTGCGATTTTTATTTAGTTATCATTGAAAAATTGAGTTCTTCACAATCTATCAAATACATGATATGCAACTGTTTTCTTCCAGTTTATGTCTTGCCTTTAATCTTCTTACTGATTGCTTTTTGAAACACAAACAAGCTTATACCTTTTTAATATAGTTCAGTTTACCAATCTGTTATTTTATGTAGTGTTGTATCTAAGAACTTTTTGCCCAAACCAAAGTAATGAAGATTTTCTCTTATATTTTATTTAAAATGTTTTATAATTTTAGCACTCATATTTATATTAATGATTCAC
>SJYQ01001131.1:5075-42237 GCA_006410935.1 Redunca redunca | reverse complement strand
GCATCATTCCTTCCAAAGAAATCCCAGCATTGATCTCCTTCAGAATGGACTGGTTGGATCTCCTTGCAGTCCAAGGGACTCTCAAGAGTCTTCTCCAACACCACACTTCAAAAGCATAAATTCTTTGGCGCTCAGCCTTCCTCACAGTCCAACTCTCACATCCATACATGACCACAGGAAATACCATAGCCTTGACTGGATGGACCTTAGTCGGCAAAGTAATGTCTCTGCTTTTGAATAGGTTGGTCATAACTTTTCTTCCAAGGAGTAAGCGTTTTTTAATTTCATGGCTGCAGTCACCATCTGCAGTGATTTTGGAGCCCCCCAAAATAAAGTCTGACACTGTTTCCACTGTTTCCCCATCTATTTCCCATGAAGTGATGGGACCAGATGCCATGATCTTCATTTTCTGAATGTTGAGCTTTAGGCCAACTTTTTCATTCCCCTCTTTCACTTTCATCAAGAGGCTTTTTAGCTCCTCTTCACTTTCTGCCTTAAGGGTGGTGTCATCTGAGTATCTGAGGTTATTGATATTTCTCCTGGCAATCTTTATTCCAGCTTGTGTTTCTTCCAGTCCAGCGTTTCTCATGATGTACTCTGCATAGAAGTTAAATAAGCAGGGTGACAATATACAGCCTTGACGGTAACGTGTTAATTTAAGAATGTCTCAAGAGAACAAGCTGAATGTGAGTTTGGGATATTTCTTGAAGAGTTGACGGAGCAGAGTTTTGGCTGAGCATTCTGTACTCATCAGAAGAGGCCAACGGAGGCAGACTTTGAGTAGAGGCGCAATGAGACGTGTGCTTCTAACACAGTATTTCCCTCGTGAGAGCCTGGATCATGACTGGAAGTGGCCGGAAGGCTCTAGATGAGACCCTGGCCACACAAGGGGGAGTCGGAATGGCAGGAGTTGAGCTACTAGTAGAAGGGATGGAGAAGAACTGAACAGACCCCAGTTCCCTCCTCAAAGTTGAGAAATGGAAGGGCATCCTTTAGGGGTTTCATCTCACAGCTGTGAACTTGGGATGAGCAAGCAAAAACTTAGCCAATTTTTGATAAAATTTGCATTGTTGAAAAATGGAATTCCTTTGATATTTCTTGTAAATTAAAAAAACCAACTTGGGGCATATTTTATAACTACCCTTATTTCTAGGGAGCCTCTGGCTGCCGTGAGGGCCTAGAAGTCTCTTTAATTAATCAGTGTCTAAGCTGGCACAGAAGCTGAGGGTTAAAGCAGCTCATTTCCCTCCTCTGGCTGCCGCTTTGTGGTATCACTTCTGTCCCCAGTCCTGACCGTGCTCAATTTTGTATTCCCCTAAATGTAGAGTTTGGAGAGGTTAGACCTATCTTCTGGAACTCTTACTTAACATCCCTTAATTTGGAGCTCATGGCCTAGTTTTCAATTTTAAATTCTCCTAAATGCGATTCTCACGATGAAAATTTTTCTTTGACGTCTCAGAAAAGCTTTGTTCACATCTACTTTGCGTGAATGAATTGACCGGTAGTGTATATACCAGAGTGGGCCTCCCAGGTGGCTTAGTGGTAAAGAACCCACCTGCCAATGCAGGAGGCATAAGATACTTGCATTTGATCCCTGGGTCAGAAAGATCCGCTGGAGGAGGGCATGGCAACCCACTCCAGTATTCTTGCCTAGAGAATCCCATGGACAGAGGAGCCTGGTGGGCTACAGTCCACGGGGTCATGGAGAGTCAGACATGACTGAAGTGACTCAGCACACACACGCAAATACAGAATACTGTCCCCCTTTTTTTAATTAAGATAATCTTTTTCATGTTAAAAAATAGTCCTAGATTATTCTCGTCTGTCAAGTGAGAATGCAATTTTGAAACTGTTCCAGAGAATCAGACAAAATGACAGGATGTGATTTCTCCTCGCTGGTGAGATAATGCCTGGCAGGCATTCAGGATGGTCATCCTGATGCTCAGCCCCAGGTGCCCCGTTTGAATGCTCCAGTGTACTTATTCACACTAGTTAGGAGATAGTCATTTTGTCCCAGTTAAACATTCAGGGTGAAACTATATATGTGCCTATATAGTTCAGTTTACTGAAGCTCAGTGGCAGACAATGCCCTGATGCAAAGTGTTCCTCCAGGAACCTGTGGGTCAGAGCAAGAATGTAAGTCTCCAGCCCCTGCTGTGGGTGCTAGAAGATGCCGTGGAACTTTGCTTAACAGTCTTCTGCTAATTTTAACAGTTCTCTACATATTTCATCCTAGAGTGAGGAGACAGAATCTCATAAAATGGGTTAACCTGCCCCAGATTTTGCAACTGGTAAAAATGAATATTTGGGGGAACAAGGATGGGAGCAGAAGTTTGCTTTGAAAGAATTCTTTTCTCTACATCCATTTGCATCCAAAATTAAGCCATCTATCAACCCTCCCCTGGAAGCAACATCACAAAACAAGAAACAGCTACTTTGACTCAGAGCTGTGGAAGAGAAGTCTTGCCAGAAAGGAATCAGCTTTGATAAGGGTCTAATATTCCATGCTGTGCTAGAATCTGACATTTACCATCAGATTTAATGAGAAAATAATCCCCCTTGAATCAAATACTATTATCTTCCTTTCTACAGATGAGGGAAAAAAAAACTATAACAACAACCCCCCAAAATTCAGCTATATCTCAAATGACTAAAGTTGGAATCAACTATGTTGAATGCCCAGCTTGAAAGCCCCCTTCACACTTGGGAAGTAGTTCACAGTTTGGGATCCAGGGAACTGTGGTTACAAGCATCTATATAAGTCAGTGGGTTTCCTAGACAGCACTAGGGGTAAAGAACCTGCCTGTCTATGCAGGAGACATAAGGGACGTGGGTTTGATCCCTGAGTTGGGAAGATCTGGAGGAGGGCACGGCAACCCACACCAGTATCCTTGCCTGGAGAATCCCATGGACAGAGGGGAACTATAGGGTTGGAAACAGTTGGATATGACTGAAGCGACTCAGCACACATACACACATACACATATATTGATATTATTGCCTCTGCCTTCTAATTGAGATGTAGGTCTCAGCCATGCTTATAGAGTTTGAATGTGCAAAGTAGGGCTTCCAAACCCATATCTACAGCTTTTCTCCAGGGATTGGTCTTGACCTTAAAAGTCTATGTGGAATATTGCTGTCTCTGTACTTTTAACTAAGATTTTCTCTTTGCTCAAAATCCCTTCCCTCTAAGTTAGCAAACTTAATCTTCAAGATTCTGGACATTTCATAACTGAACCCAAAACTTTTTAGGAATCTTGGACCCAGGAATTATGCTATATGCTGAAGAAACTACAGCAGGAAATTCACTTTCTGTGATTAATATAATAGAGAATTGTCTTTAATCTTGGTCACATCTCACTCTTAAGAAGTTTCTTCATAATCCTCCAGTCAGTCAGTCAGTTCAGTCGCTCAGTTGTGTCTGACTCTTTGCGACCCCATGAATTGCAGCACGCCAGGCCTCCCTGTCCTTCATCAACTCCCAGAGTTCACTCAGACTCACGTCCATTGAGTCAGTGATGCCATCCAGCCATCTCATCCTCTGTCGTCACCTTTTCCTCCTGCCCCCAATCCCTCTCAGCATCAGAGTCTTTTCCAATGAGTCAACTCTTTGCATGAAGTGGCCAAAGTACTGGAGTTGCAGCTTTAGCATCATTCCTTCCAAAGAAATCCCAGGGCTGATCTCCTTCAGAATGGACTGGTTGCCCCATAAGCCTCCAGGAAGTAGTAAAGTCTACCTGTCCCTCACCCTCCTAACTGTTTCCTCGTGGCCCTGATATGACCTTTATCAAAGGCATCTTTTGACTATACCTATTTATGATCTGTGATGTCTGCTAAAATTTGAGTCTGGAAGGACAAAAGAATGCTATTCTTTATCTTCTGTGGTCCCTTACACAGAACTCAGTGAATAGTAGCTTAATTTGAGAAGTAGGGTAAAAACACCCACAGATCCAGAGTGGAGAGGAAGGAGTGGCCTTGTTAACCATAGAGAATCATCCAGAATTGCATAATGACTCAACAGAGCCAGTTGGCATTTGGGGAAGCGTGTGTTAAACTGTTGGCCCAGTAACGCTTTCCTTGTTCATCTCTCTCATCACCTTTCTGGGCAAAATTTTCATAAAACAGCTTGGAAGCTCAGATGCTCTCAGGCTGTCATCCTGTCACTATGATAATTACTGTGCTAATCACCAACACCTTGCAGATTAGTGGAGATTAATGGTGGGCTGGAGGAGTGAGGAGGCAGGCTGGCTCAAAGGCTGTGTTTACAGGGCCCCCAGAGGACTACTGCATGCAGGCTGGTGGAGGAGAAACAAACAAATCTTCTAGTGAGTTGCTCAGGAAGGCTTTGGTGAGGCCTGTCTCCTGGGAGTTAGTTTCTGGAGGGGTGATAGGCCCAAATCTCAGTCCTGCAGGGGGCAGGGGGTACTCAACAGTGTAAACTTGCCACACACTTTACTCAAAAAAGAGAAATCAAATGAGAAAGAAGGTTTCAACTCCAAATTGGCTTGGGGTTCCCAGGAATAAGTAAAATGATTGTGATTTTATTATCCCAGGACTCTTCAGAACCTTCAACATGTCAGTGTGAGTCCTGAGTCTTCAACTTTAAATGAAAGAATTTATTGGTGCCCAGATATTTTTGATCATAGAATTCTTGTCTCCTCCCCTATCCCAGTCCCATAAACCACCATTTCACAGGATGAGTGTTCTTGTTTAGAGTATGCTGGAAAATCCTGACCTAGCAGTAGATTTTGAAGGAAGAGAATTATCTTTCATTGAGGATTAATCTGGTACCAACTATGGATGTTAGGTGATTTATATAGTTTTCATTAAACCCAGAGCTTCCCTGATGGCCCAGTGGATAAAGAATCTGCCTGCAATGCAGGAGACACAGGTGATGCTGGTTCAATCCATGGGTCGGGAAGATCCCTTGGAGGAGCATGTGGCAACCCACTCCAGCAGTTTTGCCTGAAAAATCCCATGGACAGAGGAACCTGGCAGGCTACTGTACAAAGGGTCAGAGAGTCAGACACAACTGAGCACGCATGCATGCCTCATTGAACCCACCCAAATCAGTGATACAGAGAATACTGTTTGTCATATACAGATGTGAGCGTGAAAGCCCAAAGAGCTTATGTGGCAAAGTCATGTTCAGTGGGGCTGTGACTTGGGTCCAGATCTGCTGCTGATACCCCTGTTGGGATAGAGATGCTTCAGCTGCTTGTCAGGAAGAAGAGGTTTCTACTTGGCTGAGGAACAAGGCAGAGGCTCTAACAAGACTAAGGTTCTGTTAGCCTGGGGAGAAGCAGGGATATAAACAGAAGCCCTTTATAAAACCTTAGGGACTTCCCTGGGGGTTCAGTGGTTAAGAATCCTCCTGACAATGCAGGAGACACCAGTGCGGCCGCTGGTCAAGGAACTAAGATCTCACGTGTCACACAGCAATTACTGAGCCCAGGTACCACAACTAGAGACTCCATGCCCCTCAGCAAAAGATCTCACATGATGCAACACAGACCCCATGTGTTGCAACTAAGACCTGACACAGCCAAATAAATAAATAAGTAAACAAATAATAATTGAACAGAACCATAGTGCTCAAGGAAGGATCATACAGAAGCCCGGTTAGATTCAAGAGACAAAGCAAAAGAGAATCACTTCCTCGAAGCCTAGATTCATGAGGGATAGCTATTCATGCCAAACTGTCTGAATGGCATCATCAGTCTCCTGACCTATGGTATACCTGCCATACCAAGGGATCCCTCCCCTCCTAGGCTGCTCCCATTGCATTGAAAGGGGGGCGTCCTATGGGCTGATATTCCATTGGATGAGGCCTTTGGAGTTGGTTTAAAACTTTGGATTGGGGCTTGTTAAAATGTCCATGCTCTTTGCTGCATGGCTATCTGCTAATTCCAGTGGGAAACAATGAAGTTGAAAGTAGGGATGATGGTGGTTATGGTGATGGTAATGTTTCCCCACAACTAAAGATTTCAGGAGGAAGTTTCAGATCAACTATCAGTAAAGTTCAGTTCAGTTCAGATCAGTCGCTCAGTCGTGTCCGACTCTTTGTGACCCCATGAATTGCAGCATGCCAGGCCTCTGTGTCCATCACCAACTCCAAAGGGCGTCATTCACGTAGTCTTAAAAGGAGCAAGGGTAAGGACACAGAATAGTTTGGTTTTTCTAAAGATAGAGTAGGGATATTTTACATTATATTTTCCACTAATTGTAACCAAAAGTCCTGGTTGGAAACCATAAGACAACGATCTGAAAGCACTATGTTTCTTTCTTTTTTTTTTCTTTAAACTTTTGTTTTTTAATTAATTTTTTAAATTTAAATTTATTTATTTTAATTGGAGGCTAATTACTTTACAATATTATATTGATTCTGCCACACAGCAACATGAATCCACTACAGGCATACACGTGTTCCCCATCCTGAATCCCCCTCCCACCTCCCTCCCCGTACCATCCCTCCAGGTCATCCCAGTGCACCAGCCCCAAGCATCCTGTATCGAACCTGGACTGGCGATTCATTTCTTATATGATGTTATACATGTTTCAATGCCATTCCCCCAAATCATCCCACTCTCTCCCTCTCCCACAGAGTCCAAAAGACTGTTCTATACATCTGTGTCTCTTTTGCTGTCTCGCATATAGGGTTATCATTACCATCTTTCTAAATTCCATATATATGTGTTAGTATACTGTATTGGTGTTTTTCTTTCTGGCCTACTTTACTCTGTATAATAGACTCCAGTTTCATCCACCTCATTAGAACTGATTCAAATGTATTCCTTTTAATGGCTGAGTAATACTCCATTGTGTATATGTACCACAGCTTTCTTATCCGTTTATCTGCTGATGGATATCTAGGTTGCTTCCATGTCCTGGCTATTATAAACTGTGCTGCGATGAACATTGGGGTACACATATCTCTTTCAGTTCGGCTTTGCTCAGTGTGTATGCCCAGCAGTGGGATTGCTGGGTCATAAGGCAGTTCTATTTCCAGTTTTTTAAGGAATCTCCACACTATTCTCCATAGTGGTTGTACTAGTTTGCATTCCCACCAACAGTGTAAGAGGGTTCCCTTTTCTCCACACCCTCTCCAGCGTTTATTGCTTGTAGACTTTGCCATTCTGACTGGTGTGAGATGATACCTCATTGTGGTTTAGATTTGCATTTCTCTGATAATGAGTGATGTTGAGCATCTATTCATGTGTTTGTTAGCCATCTGTATGTCTTCTTTGGAGAACTCTCTGTTTAGTTCTTTGGCCCAGTTTTTGATTGGGTCATTTATTTTTCTGGAATTGAGCTGTAGGAGTTGCTTGTATATTTTTGAAACTAGTTCTTGGTCAGCTGCTTCATTTGCTATTATTTTCTCCCATTCCGAAGGCTGTCTTTTCACCTTGCTTATATTTTCCTTTGTTGTGCAGAAGCTTTTAATTTTAATTAGGTCCCATTTATTTATTTTTGCTTTTATTTCCATTACTCTGGGAGGTGGGTCATAGAGGATCTTGCCGTGATTTATGTTGGAGAGTGTTTTGCCTATGTTCTTCTCTAGGAGTTTTATAGTTTCTGGTCTTACATTTAGATCTTTAATCCATTTTGAGTTTATTTTTGTGTATGGTGTTAGAAAGTGTTATAGTTTCATTCTTTTACATGTGGTTGACCAGTTTTTCCAGTACCACTTGTTAAAGAGATTGTCTTTTCTCCATTGTATATTCTTGCCTCCTTTGTCAAAGATAAGGTGTCCATAGGTGCGTGGATTTATCTCCGGGCTTTCTATTTTGTTCCACTGATCTATATTTCTGTCTTTGTGCCAGGACCATACTGTCTTGATGACTGTGGCTTTGTAGTAGAGCCTGAAGTCAGGCAGGTTGATTCCTCCAGTTCCATTCTTCTTTCTCAAGATTGCTTTCGCTATTCGAGGTTTTTTGTATTTCCATACAAATTGTGAAATTATTTGTTCTAACTCTGTGAAAAATACTGTTGGTAGCTTGATAAGGATTACGTTGAATCTATAGATTTCTTTGGGTAGTATACTCATTTTCACTATATGGATCCTTCTGATCCATGAACATGGTATATTTCTCCATCTGTTAGTGTCCTCTTTGGTTTCTTTCATTGGTGTTTTATAGTTTTCTATATATAGGTCTTTAGTTTCTTTAGGTAGATATATTCCTAAGTATTTTATTCTTTTCGTTGCAATGGTGAATGGAATTGCTTCCTTAATTTCTTTTTCTACTTTCTCATTATTAGTGTATAGGAATGCAAGGGATTTCTGTGTGTTGATTTTATATCCTGCAACTTTACTATATTCATTGATTAGCTCTAGTAATTTTTCTGGTGGAGTCTTTAGGGTTTTCTATGTAAAGGATCATGTCATCTGCAAACAGTGAGAGTTTAACTTCTTCTTTTCCTTTGGATTCCTTTTATTTTTTTTCTGCTCTGATTGCTGTGGCCAAAACTTCCAAAACTGTGTTGAATAGTAATGGTGAAAGTGGGCACCTTGTCTTGTTACTGACTTTAGGGGAAATGCTTTCATTTTTTCACCATTGAGGATAATATTTGGTGTGGGTTTGTCATATATAGCTTTTATTATGTTCAGGTATCTTCCTCTATTCCTGCTTTCCAGAGAGTTTTTACATAAATGGATGTTGAATTTTGTCAAAGGCTTTCTCTGCATCTATTGAGATAATCATATGGTTTTATTTTTCAATTTGTTAATGTGGTGTATTACATTGATTGATTTATGGATATTGAAGAATACTTGCATCCCTGGGATAAAGCCCACTTGGTCATGGTGTATGATCTTTTTAATGTGTTGTTGGATTCTGTCTGCTAAGATTTTGTTAAGGATTTTTGCATCTATGTACATCAGTGATATTGGCCTGTAGTTTTCTCTTTTTTTTGTGGCATCTTTGTCAGTTTTGGAATTAGGGTAATGGTGGCCTCACAGAATGACTTTGGAATTTTCTGTAATATTCTGGAAGAGTTTGAATAGGATAGGTGCTCTTCTCTAAATTTTTGGTAGAATTCAGCTGTGAAGCCATCTGGTTCTGGGCTTTTGTTTGCTGAAAAATTTCTGATTACAGTTTCAATTTCTGTGCTTGTGATGGGTCTGTTAAGATTTTCTATTTCTTCCTGGTTCAGTTTTGGAAAGTTTTACTTTTCTAAGAATTTGTCCATTTCTTCCAAGTTGTCCATTTTATTGGCATATAATTTCTAATAGTAGTCTCTTATGATCCTTTGTATTTCTGTGTTGTCTGTTGTGATGTGTCCATTTTCACTTTTAGTTTTATTGATTTGATTTTTTCCCTTTGTTTCTTGATGAGTCTGGCTAATGGTTTGTTAATTTTATTTATCCTTTCAAAGAACGAGCTTTTGGCTTTGTTGATTTTTGCTATGGTCTCCTTTGTTTCTTTGACATTTATTTCTGCCCTAATTTTTAAGATTTCTTTCCTTCTACTTACTCTGAGGTTCTTCATTTCTTCCTTTTCTAGTTGCTTTAGGTGTAGAGTTAGGTTATTTAATTGACATTTTTCTTGTTTCTTGAGGTATGCCTGTATTGGTATGAACTTTCCCCTTAGAACGGATTTTACAGTATCCCACAGGTTTTGGGTTGTTGTGCTTTCATTTTCATTCATTTCTATGCATATTTTGATTTCTTTTTTGATTTATTCTATGATTTTTGGTTATTAGAAGTGTGTTTTTTAGCCTCCATATGTTGGAATTTTTAATAGTTTTTCTCCTGTAATTGAGATCTAATTCTACTGTATTGTGGTCAGAAATGATGCTTGGAATGATTTCAATTTTTTTTTGAATTTACCAAGGCTAGATTTATGGCCCAGGATGTGATCTATCCTGGAGAAGGTTCTGTGTATGCTTGAGAAAAAGGTGTAATTCATTGTTTTGGGGTGAAATGTCCTATAGATATCAATTAGGTCTAACTGGTCTATTGTATTATTTAAAGTTTGTGTTCCCTTGTTAATTTTCTGTTTAGTTGATATTATCCATAGGTGTGAGTGGGATATTAAAGTCTCCCACTATTATTGTGTTATTGTTAATTTCCCCTTTCATACTTGTTGGCATTTGTCTTACATATTGCAGTGCTCCTATGTTGGGTGCATATATATTTATAATTGTTATATCTTCTTCTTAGATTGATCCTTTGATCATTATGTAGTGGCCTTCTTTGTCTCTTTTCACAGCCTTTGTTTTAAAGTCTATTTTATCTGATAAGAGTATTGCTACTCCTGCTTTCTTTTGGTCTCTATTTGCATGGAATATCTTTTTCCAGCCCTTCACTTTCAGTCTGTATGTGTCCCTTGTTTTGAGGTGGGTCTCTTGTAGACAAGATATATAGGGGTCTTGTTTTTGTATCCATTCAGCCAGTGTTTGTCTTTTGGTTGGGGCATTCAACCCATTTATGTTTAAGGTAATTATTGATAAGTATGATCCTGTTGCCATTTACTTTATTGTTTTGGGTTTGAGTTTATACACCCTTTTTGTGTTTCCTGTCTAGAGAAGATCCTTTAGGATTTGTTGGAGAGCTGGTTTGATGGTGCTGAATTCTCTCAGCTTTTGTTTGTCTGTAAAGCTTTTGATTTCTCCTTCATATTTGAATGAGATCCTTGCTGGGTACAGTAATCTGGGTTGTAGGTTTTTCTCTTTCATCACTTTAAGTATGTCCTGCCATTCCCTTCTGTCCTGAAGAGTTTCTATTGAAAGATCAGCTGTTATCCTTATGGGAATCCCCTTGTGTGTTTGTTGTTTTTCCCTTGCTGCTTTTAATATTTGTTCTTTGTGTTTGATCTTTGTTAATTTGATTAATATGTGTCTTGGGGTGTATCACCCTGGGTTTATCCTGTTTGGGACTCTCTGGGTTTCCTGGACTTGGGTGATTATTTCCTTCCCCATTTTAGGGACGTTTTCAAGTATTATCTCCTCAAGTATTTTCTCATGGTCTTTCTTTTTGTCTTCTTCTTCTGGGACTCCTATGTTTGAATGTTGGGGTGTTTAACATTGTCCTGGAGGTCTCTGAGATTGTCCTCACTTCTTTTAATTCGTTTTCCTTTTTTCCTCTATGATTCATTTATTTCTACCATTCTATCTTCTACTTCACTAATCCTATCTTCTGCCTCTGTTATTCTATTTGTTCCCCCCAGAGTGTTTTTTTAATCTCATTTATTGCATTATTCATTGTATGTTGACTCTTTTTTATTTCTTCTAGGTCCTTGTTAAACCTTTCTTGCATCTTCTCAATCCTTGTCTCCAGGCTATTTATCTGTGATATCATTTTTATTTCAAGATTTTAGAATCTTTCTCACTGTCATTATTTGGAATTCTTTATCAGGTAGATTCCCTATCTCTTCCTCTTTGGCTTGGTTTGGTGGGCATTTCTCCTGTTCCTTTACCTGCTTGGTATTCCTCTGTCTCTTCATCTTGTTTATATTCGAAAGCAGTATGTTTCATGTGATTGTGTGATATGTGTGTGTGTGTATGTGTGTGGTGGGTATGGGTGTGTATTCATGATGTTTGTGTATTTTCCCTCTCAAATCACTTGGCTTATACTTGGGACAGCTTACTGTCCCTGACTGTTCAATACTCACAAACAGGAAAGTTTTAAGATAAACCCATTTTGTTTCAAGGACCAGGTTCCCTAATGAATGGAGAAAGAAGGAAAGCCTCTGTTTTGTTTCTTTGCTTATTGTCTTCTGTTTTAATTTTTCCCAGCCTAGCCCCTAAGTAAGTCTCAGTCCTCAAAATACCTTTCTATGGAGTGAACCTCAGCATCTGTTGCTAAGACACCTAAAGCTCTGGGAGGAAAATCCTTCTTCCTCATCACATCAACTGGGAACAGCATCCTCTGTTGTCTAATCAATGAGTGAGGATCTGTGCTACATTTTACGTCTTTTTAACCTCCTGCCAGAGGTAGACCCAGGTTCAGGAATTGTGTTATAAGAGGAAGGTGTTGTTACTGTTGTTTAGTCACTAAGTCGTGTCTGACTCTTTTGTGATTCCATGAACTGTAACTCACCAGTCTCCTCTGTCCATGGAATTTTCCAGGCAAAAATACTGGAGTGGGTGGTCATTTCCTTCTCAAGGGACCTTCCTGACCTGGGGATTGAGCCTGCATCTCCACATCTCCTAGTTTGGCAGGTGGATTCTTTACCATTGAGCCACCAGGGACGCCAAGATGAGGGTGAGGAGGTGAACAAATCCATAGTTTATAGTGAGGAGACAAGAAAAAAGAAGCTATTGAATACTGAAGAACTGAGGAAATCATAGATGAGAGGGAGCTCAAAGAAAGATTTCTTCGAACTTGTGTGAAATTCTGGGCTACAGAGGCATGTTGCTGTTGCTCAGGCACTCAGTTGTGTCTGACTCTCTGTGACCCCATGGACTACAACATGCCACACTTCTCTTTCCTTCACCATCTCCTGGAGCTTGCTCATACTCATGTCCCTTGAATCAGTGATGCCATCCAACTATCTCGTCCACTGTTGACCCGTCTCCTCCTGCCTTCAGTCTTTCCCAGCATCAGGGTCTTTTCCAATGAGTCAGCTCTTTGCATCAGGTAGCCAAGGTATTGGAACTTTAGCTTCAACATCAGTCCTTCCAATGTATACTCAGGGTTGATTTCCTTTAGGATTGACTGGTTTGATCTTGTAGTCCAAGGGAGTCTCAAGAGTCTTCTCCAACACCACAGTTTGAAAGCATCAATTCTTTGGCGCTCAGCCTTCTTTATGCTCCAACTCTCATATCCATACAAAGTGAAAGTGAAAGTCACTTAGTGTGTCTGACTCTTTGCAACCCCATTGACTATACAGTCCATGGAATTCTCAAGGCCAGAATATTGGAATGGGTAGCCTTTCCTTCTCCAGGGGATCTTCCCAACCCAGTGGTCAAACCCAGGTCTCCCACATTGTAGGCGGATTCTTGACCAGCTGAGCCACATATGACTACTAGAAAAACCATAGCTTTGACTATACAGGCCTTTGTTGACAAAGTAATGTCTCTGCTTTTTTATATGCTGTCTAGGTTTGTCATAGCTTTTCTTCCAAGGAGCAAGAATCTTTTAATTTCATGGCTGCAGTCACCATCCACAGTGATTTTGGAGCCCAAGAAAATAAAAATCCGCCACTGTTTTCATTGTTTCCCCATCTGTTTGCCATGAAGTGATGCATGGAAATGACCTAAAACAGTAAACTAAGTTAAACTGAGAAATAAACTATGATATCAACCAGCAGCTGGGAAGCTGACTGAAATGGATTTTGGAGGGAGCTCATACAGAGCAGATTTGAATATCTCTGCTTAGGCTTTAAACAGTGAACTCACATTGTAACTGTAGAAGGTGAGTCAGACTTGCAGCTGGATTCTAACTGAAATCAAAGTTATAATAAAAGTAAAGGGAGAGGGAAAAAAAGATCTAACATGGAAACAGTGATCAACAGGAAACTGTGTTAGGTATATTGATTAGATAAATCATATTCAGAAGAAAGAAAAGCATCAGTGATAACAAGGGATGTTAATCATGGTAAGGGAGTCAGTGCACTAAGAAGAAACCAATCCTGCATAAACATGCGCCTCATGACAGAGATTATAACAGTGTATGAGACATGCAGCAAAAACTGGTAGAGCTGAAAGAAGAAATGGCAAACATCTGATTAAATTATAAAACAGCCTGACATGAAATCAGCAAGGATATAGAAGACCTAAACAACAACAGGAACCAAGTAAACCAAGCTGAAGCGTGTAGCACACTCTACCCAGCAGTAGCANTTTGAAAAAATTAATAAAATTGATAAAATTCTAATAATAATAGAGTAAAATTCTATTTGGTAGAATTACCAATTCCTAAAATTAAAGATGAAATATCATCATAGAACTCATAGCTATCAAAAGGTTAATAAGTGAATAGTGCAAATAACTTTACACAAAATTTGACAACTTACATTAAAAAGGACCAAATACTCATAAGTACCATAAAGTTCACTCAACAAGAAACAGATAACTAAAGTACTGCTGTATCTATCAAAGAAATTAAAATTGTATTTAAAAATCTTCCAAAAGAGATTAATCCAGGACAAACTGTTTTTACCAGTAAATGCTACCCAACACAAATGGAAAAAATATTAGAAATTCTACATAATCTCTTCCAAAAAACAGGAGCAACTTGCAACTCACTTTGTGAGCTAATATTGTCTTGATTGCAAAGTCACAGAAAAACATTGCATGAGAAAAGCTCATAGACAAAATTTTAAAAATAAATTTAGACACAAAAATTCTCAACAATATATTAACAAATCAAATAGTTAATATATAAAGAGAAGAAATTCCAGCACCACCAACTGGAATTTATACTGAGGAGTGGAAAGTTGATTCAACATTTGAAAAGTCAATCAAATGTTTCATATGGGAAAATGCATGATACTTTTGATAGAAGAAAAAATATTCAGGCAAAATTAACATTTATTCATAATAAAAATTCTCAGAAACCTTGAGTTCCCCTTATCTTGATGAAGGATATCTACCAAAACAAACATGCAAAAATACAAAGCTAAAATTCAATTCAGTGGTGAAACAGTTAATGCTTTCCCTCTTATGGTGGGAGCAAAGAAAAATATCTATTCTTGTCTCTGTTCCTTAATAGGGTAGAGGAAGTCCAAGATTGTTTAACATATTGAAGAAATAAATACACGACATAAAGACTCGAAGGGAAGAAATGAAACACCTTCTATTTACAAAAGCCATAGTTGTCTACATAGAAAATCCCAAGAAATATTTTGCTTATAAGCAAAATAAAAATCTTGACCTATATTTCAAGCTTTTAAAATCAGTGAATTGAGACAGGTCCTAAGATGGCAGAGGAACAGAATGGGGAGACCACTTTCTCCCCCACAAATTCATTGCAAGAACATTTGAACGCTGAGCAAACTCCACAAAACAACTTCTGAACACTGGCAGAGGACATCAGGCACCCAGAAAAGCAGCCCATTGTCTTCAAAAGGAGACAGGACAAAATATAAAAGATAAAAAGAGAGACAAAAGAGTCAGCAACAAAAGACTTAGGGATGGAGATCCGTCCCGGGAAGGGAGTCTTAATAGAAGAAAAGTTTCCAAACACCAGGAAACCCTCTTACTGGCTGGTCTGGGGGAAGTTTTCGAAGTTCAGAGGGCAACATAACCAGGAGGAAAAATAAATAAATAAAACCCACAGATTATGTGCCTAAAGGCAACTGCCAGCAGAGAAGTACCCCAGACGCTTGCATCCACCACCAACAAGCAGGGGCTGAACAAGGAGGTGTGGGCTGCATTGCTTTGGGTAAGGACCAGGCCTGAATGCCCGGAGGGCAATTTGAGGGAGCTAACGTGGGTTAGCAACCTAAACTGTGGGATAGTCAGAGAGAGAGAGAGGAGAAAAAAAATAGAGAGAGAGAGAGAAAAAACTATCCCATGAAAAGCCCTAACCTAAGGCACTGCCAGGCCATTCACAGAACAAAGGACTGGGGGAATACCAGAGGAGAGCCTACTGGCTGTGGACTGGCCCATCCTCTGCCAGACACAGGGAGCAGACGGGTGCCAGCCAGAGCTGGAAGGCTAGGGGCAAACTTGGCCCGAAAGATGGCATCCCCTACCAAACTGCAGGCTTCCAGTTTCTAACCAAAGACTTCCTGAAATTCTGGACAGTTGACATCCTCCAGGAGGGTCACTGGCAGAGATCAGTTTCCCAGAAGAGACAAAGGGCACACTGGGGATGGGTGTGCCCTGGAAACCCAGGGGCTGGGACTGGGGAGGTGATAAGGTGCACCGCCCACCTCGGAAGAGTGCACTAGTCAGCACCTGGTCACCTGAGCTTCTCGGACCTGGGAAGGGCACCAAACACAGGCCCAACTGAGTCTGCACCTTTGTGGAGAACCAGAGAACCTGAACTTGAGTGGCTTAGACCTGGGAAGTGCACACAACCCAGGGCCCGCTCCCTGCAGAGCAACCTGAAGCCTGAGCAGTGTAGACTGGGAAAGCATACAAGCCATGAAATTAAAAGACGCTTACTCCTTGGAAGAAAAGTTATGACCAACCTAGATAGTATATTCAAAAGCAGAGACATTACTTTGCCGACTAAGGTCCGTCTAGTCAAGGCTATGGTTTTTCCTGTGGTCATGTGTGGATGTGAGAGTTGGACTGTGAAGAAGGCTGAGCACCAAAGAATTGATGCGTTGAACTATGGTGTTGGAGAAGACTCTTGAGAGTCCCTTGGACTGCAAGGAGATCCAACCAGTCCATTCTGAAAGAGATCAATCCTGTGATTTCTTTGGAAGGAATGATGCTGAAGCTGAAACTCCAGTACTTTGGACACCTCATGTGAAGAGTTGATTCATTGGAAAAGACTCTGATGCTGGGAGGGATTGGGGGCTGGAGGAGAAGGGGACGACCCAGGTTGAGATGGCTGGATGGCATCACGGACACGATGGACGTGAGTCTGAGTGAACTCCAGGAGATGGTGATGGACAGGGAGGCCTGGCGTGCTGCGATTCATGGGGTCGCAAAGAGTCGGACACGACTGAGCGACTGAACTGAAAAGGAACTGAACATGCCATAAGTGGGGGCAAACCCAGTGTGGCCAAGACACTGCAAGCACTCCCCACACATGCCAGTGATATTTGTTTGCAGTGTTCCTCCCTCCCCACAGCACGACTGAACAAGTGAGCCTAAACAAGAGACCACGTTCACCCCCTTGTGTCAGGGCGGAAATTAAACCTACAAACAGAAGAAGCCAAATAAACAGAGAGAACCGCTTTGGAAGTAACAGGTGCAATAGATTAAAATCCCTGTAGTTAACACCGACTACATTGGAAATGGCCTATATATCTTGAGAAGTATAAGCTGGAACAAGGAACTATCTGAAACTGAACTGACCCCACACTCTGGGAACTGCCTGCAACAGCTCCAGAGAAATTCCTAGATATACTTTTACTATTATCATTTTTAATATTTTTTCTTTTTTTAAGTCCTCTATTACTCCTTTAATTTTCATTTTTATAACCTACTATTACCTTGAAAAAAAAGAATTTATTTTTAAAGCAAACTTCATATATATTTCTTATACATTTTGTGATTTTGTTTGTTTGTTTGTTTTATATTGTATTTTTGAGAGTCTAAACTCTATATTTTCAATCTTTGCTTTTTGGTATTTGTTATCAATGCTGTACATTTAAGAATCCAATCTTCAGTACCCATTTTTACTTAGGAGTGTGATTACTGGCTTGATTACTCTCTCCCCCTTTTGACTTTCCTTTTTCTCCCCCAGGTCACCTCTATCTCCTCCCTCCCCCTTTTCTTCTCAACCCAACTCTGTGAATCTCTGTGGGTGTTCCAGGCTGTGGAGAAAACAGGGAACAGAGCATTTCCTAGATTAATCTCTCTCCTTTTGATTCCCTCTTCCTCACCTCTATCTCCTTCCGCCTTCTTCTCTTCTCTATGTAACTCCATGAACTTCTTTGAGGGATCCAGACTATGGAGAGCACATAAGGAATTGTTTACTGGCCAGATTGCTCTCTCCCCTTTTGATTCCCCCTCTTCTCCTCCTGGTCACCTCTATCTCCCTCCTCCCTCTTCTCTTCTTCATGTAAATCTGTGAAACTCTCTGGGTGTCCCCCACTGTGGAGAATCTTTTCACCATTAACCTAGAAGTTTTACCATCAGTGCTGTATAAATGGAGAAGTTAAGAGGCTACTGTAAGAATAAGACTGAAAACCAGAGGCAGGAGGCTTAAGCCCAAAACCTGAGAACACTGACGATCTCCTGACTCCGGGGAAATTTAATTGATAAGAGATCATCCAAAAGCCTCCAGACCTACACTGAAACCAAGCACCACCCAAGGGCCAATAAGTTCCAGAGCAAGACATACTATGCAAATTCTCCAGCAACACAGGAACGTAGCCCTGAGCTTCAATATACAGGCTACCCAAAGTCACAGCAAACCCACTGACATCTCAAAACTCATTACTGGACATTTCATTGCACTCCAGAGAGAAGAAATCCAGCTCCACCCACCAGAACACTGATGCAAGCTTCCCTAACCAGGAAACCTTGACAAGCCACTCATTCAACCCCACCCACAAGGAGGAACCTCCACAATAAAGAGGAACCACAAACTGCCTGAATACAGAAAGGCCACCTCAAACACAGCAATCTAAACAAGATGAACAGGCAGAGAAATATTCAGCAGGTAAAGGAACATGATAAATGCCCACCAAACCAAACAAAAGAGGAGGAGATAGGAAGTCTACCTGAAAAATAATTCAAAATAATGATAGTGAAGATGATCCAAAATCTTGGAAACAAAATGCAGTTACGGATAAATGTTCTGGAGACAAGGATTGAGAAGATGCAAGAAATGTTTATCAAGGACCGAGAAGAAATAAAAAAAGAGTTGATCAATAATGAATAATGCAATTAATGAGATCAAAAACACTCTGGAGGGAACCAACAGTAGAATAATGGAGGAAGAAGACAGGATAAGTGAGGTGGAAGAGAGAATGATAGAAATAAATGAAGCAGAGAGGAAAAATAGAAAAAAGAATTTAAAGAAATGAGGACAATCTCAGGGATGTCTGGGACAATGAGAAATGCCCCAACATTCAAATCATAGGAGTCCCAGAAGAAGAAGACAAAAAGAAAGACCATGAGAAAATACTTGAGGAGATAATACTTGAAAACATCCCTAAAAGAGGGAAGGAAACAGTCATCCAAGTCCAAGAAACCCAGAAAGTCCCAAACAGGATAAACTTAAGGCAAAACACCTCAAGACACATATTAATCCAATTAACAAAGGTCAAATACAAAGAACAAATATTAAAAGCAGCAAGGGAAAATAAAGAACACACAAGGGGATTTTTATAAGGATAACAGGAGGGAATGGCAGGACATACTTAAAGTGATGAAAGAGAAAAACCTACAACCCAGATTACTGTACCCAGCAAGGATCTCATTCAGATATGAAGGAGAAATCAAAAGCTGAGAGAATTCCACACCACCAAACCAGCTCATCAGTTCAGTTCAGTTCAGTCGTGTCCGACTCTTTGCAACCCCATGAATCGCAGCACGCCAGGCCTCCCTGTCCATCACCAACTCCTGGAGTTCACTCAGACTCATGTCCATCGAGTCAGTGATNNATGGGGATGGTCTTCATCCCTGTCTCCTGTACAATGTCACAAACCTCCATCCATAGTTCATCAGGCACTCTATCTATCAGATCTAGGCCCTTAAATCTATTTCTCACTTCCACTGTATAATCATAAGGGGTTTGTTTAGGTCATACCTGAATGGTCTAGTGGTTTTCCCTACTTTCTTCAATTTAAGTCTGAATTTGGTAATAAGGAGTTCATGATCTGAGCCATAGTCAGCTCCTGGTCTTGTTTTTGTTGACTGTATAGAGCTTCTCCTTCTTTGGCTGCAGAGAATATAATCAATCTGATTTCGGTGTTGACCATCTGGTGATGTCCATGTGTAGAGTCTTCTCTTGTGTTATTGGAAGAGGGTGATTGCTATGACCAGTTCATTTTCTTGGCAAAACTTTATTAGTCTTTGCCCTGCTTCATTCCGCATTCCAAGGCCAAATTTGCCTGTTACTCCAGGTGTTTCTTGTCTTCTTACTTTTGCATTCCAGTCCTCTATAATGAAAAGGACATCTTTTTTTGGGTGTTAGTTCTAAAAGGTTTGGTAGGTCTTCATAGAACCGTTCAACTTCAGCTTCTTCAGCGTTACTGGTTGGGGCATAGGCTTGTATTACTGTGATACTGAATGGTTTGCCTTGGAAACAAACAGAGATCATTCTGTTGTTTTTGAGACTGCATCCAAGTACTGCATTTCAGACTCTTTTGTTGACCATGATGGCTACTCCTTTTCTTCTGAGGGATTCCTGCCCGCAGCAGTGGATATAATGGTCATCTGAGTTAAATTCACCCATTCCAGTCCATTTTAGTTCGCTGATTCCTAGAATGTTGACGTTCACTCTTGTCATCTCTTGTTTGACCACTTCCAATTTGCCTTGATTCATGGACCTGATATTCCAGGTTCCTATGCAATATTGCTCTTTATAGCATTGGACCTTGCTTCTATCACCAGTCACATCCACAGCTGGGTATTGTTTTTGCTTTGACTCCATCCCTTCATTCTTTTTGGAGTTATTTTTCCACTGATCTCCAGTAGTTTCTTGGGGGCCTACTGACCTGGGGATTTCCTCTTTCAGTATCCTATCATTTTGCCTTTTCATACTGTTCATAGAGTTCTCAAGGCAAGAATACTGAAGTGGTTTGCCTTTCCCTTCTCCAGTGGACCACATTCTGTCCACTCTTCAACAAAAACCAGCTCTTCAACAAATGCTAAAGGATCTTCTCTAGACAGGAAACACAGAAAAGGTGTATAAACTTAAACGCAAAACAACAAAGTAAATGGCAATGGGACCATACTTATCAACAATTACCTTAAATGTAAATGGGTTGAATGCCCCAACCAAAGGACATAGACTGGCTGAACGGACACAAAAATAAGACCCCTATATATGCTGTCTAAAAGAAACCCACTTTGAATCAAGGGACACATATAGACTGAAAGTGAATGGGTGAAAAAGATATCTCATGCAAATGAAGGCCAAAAAAAAAAAAAAAAAAGAAAAGCAGAAGTAGCGACACTTAAATCAGATAAAATAGACGTTAAAGTAAAGGCTGTGAAAAGAGACACAGAAGGCCACTACATAATGATCAAAAGATCAATCCAAGAAGAAGATATAACAATTATAAATATGCACCCAACATAGGAGCACCACAATATGTAAGGCAAATGTTAACAAGTATGAAAGGGGGAATTAACGGTAACACAATAATAGTGGGAGACTTTAATATCCCAATCACATCTATGGATAGATAAACTAAACAGAAAATTAACAAGGAAACACAAACTTTAATTGACACAATGGACCACCTAGACCTAATTAATGTCCATAGGACATTTCACCCCAAAACAATGAATTTCACATTTTTCTCAAGTGCTCACGGAAACTTCTCCAGCATAGAACACGTCCTGGGCCATAAATCTAGCCTTGGTAAAATTCAAAAAAACTGCAATATTTTCAATCATCTTTTCTGACCACAATACAGTAAGATTAGATCTCAATTACAGGGGGAAAAAAAAAACTATTAAAAATTTCAACGTATGGAAACTAAACAACACGCTTCTGAATAACCATAAAATCATAGAATAAATCAAAAAAGAAATCAAAAGATGCATAGAAACGAATGAAAATGAAAACACAACAACCCAAAACCTATGGGACACTGTAAAATCAGTGCTAAGTGGAAGGTTCATAGCAATACACGCTCACCTCAAGAAACAAGGAAAAAGTCAAATAAATAACCCAATTTTACACCTAAAGCAACTAGAAAAGGAAGAAATGAAGAACCTCAGGGTTAGTAGAAGGAAAGAAATCTTAAAAATTAGGGCAGAAATAAATGCAAAAGAAACAACAGAGACCATAGCAAAAATCAACAAAGCCAAAAGCTGGTTATTTGAGAAGATAAATAAAATTGACAAACCGTTAGCCAGACTCATCAAGAAACAAAGGGAGAAAAATCAAATCAACAAATTTAGAAATGAAAATCGAGACATCACAACAGACAACACAGAAATACAAAGGATCTTAAGAGACTATTATCAGCAACTATATGCCAATAAAATGGACAGCTTGGAAGAAATGGACAATTTCTTAGAAAAGTACAACTTTCCAAAATTGAACCAGGAAAAAATAGAAAATCTTAACAGACCCATCACAAGCACGGAAATTGAAACTGTAAACAGAAATCTTCCAACAAACAAAAGCCCAGGACCAGATGGCTTCACAGCTGAATTCCACCAAAAATTTAGAGAAGAGTTAACATCTATCCTACTCAAACTCTTCCAGAAAATTGCAGAGGAAGGTAAACTTCCAAACTCATTCTATGAGACCACCATCACCCTAATACTAAAGATGCCACAAAGATGTCACAAGAAAAGAAAACTATAGGCCGATATCACTGATGACCATAGATGCAAAAATCCTTAACAAAATTCTAGCAAACAGAATCCAACAACATATTAAAAAGATCATACATCATGACCAAGTCAGCTTTATCCCAGGGATGCAGGGATTCTTCAATATCCGCAAGTCAATCAATGTAATATACCACATTAACAAATTGAAAAATAAAAACCATATGATTATCTCAATAGATGCAGAGAAAGCCTTTAACAAAATTCAACATCCATTAATTATAAAAACCCTCCAGAAGGCAGCAATAAAAGGAACATACCTCAACATAATAAAACTGTATATGACAAACCCACAGCAAACATTATCCTCAATGATGAAAAATTGAAAGCATTTCTTTTAAAGTCAGGAACAAGGCAAGGGTGCCCACTCTCACCACTACTATTCAACATAGTTTTGGAAGTTCTGTCTATAGCAATCAGAGCAGAAAAAGAGATAAAAGAAATCCAGATTGGAAAATAAGAAGTAAAACCCCCATGTTCACAGATGACATGATCCTCTACATAGAAAACCCTAAAGACTCCACCAGAAAATTACTAGAGCTAATCAATGAATATAGTAAAGTTGCAGGAAATAAAATTAACACACAGAATTCCCTTGGATTTCTATACACTAACAAATAGAAAACAAAGAGAAATTAAGGAAGTAATTCCATTTACCATTGCAACAAAAAGAATAAAATACTTAGGAATATATCTACCTAAAGAAACGAAAGACCTATATATAGAAAACTATAAAACACCAATGAAAGAAATCAAAGAGGGCACAAATAGGTGGAGAAATATACCATGTTCATGAATTGGAAGAATCCATATAATGCAAATGAGTATACTACCCAAAGCAATCTATGAATCTATAGATTCAATGCAATCCTTATCAAGCTACCAATGTTATTTTTCAGAGAAGTAGAACAAATAGTTTCACAATTTGTATGGAAATACAAAAAACCTTGAATAGCCAAAGCAGTCTTGAGTAGGAAGAATGGAACTGGAGGAATCAACCTGCATGACTTCAGGCTCTACTACAAAGCCACAGTCATCAAGACAGTATGGTACTGGCACAAAGACAGAAATACAGATCAATGGAACAAAATAGAAAGCCTGGAGATAAATCCATGCACCTATGGACACCTTATCTTTGACAAAGGAGGCAAGAATATACAATGGAGTAAAGACAATCTCTTAAACAAGTGGTGCTGGGAAAACTGGTCAACCACTTATAAAAGAATGAAACTAGAACACTTTCTATCAAGATACACAAAAATAAACTCAAATGGATTAAAGATTTAAACATAAGACCGGAAACTATAAAACTGCTAGAGGAGAACATAGGCAAAACACTCTTCGACATAAATCACAGCAGGATCCTCTATGACCTGCCTCCCAGAGTAATGGAAATAAAAGCAGAAATAAACAAATGAGACCTAACTAAAATTAAAAGCTTCTGCACAACGAAGGAATCTATAAGCAAGGTGAAAAGACAGCCTTCTGAATGGGAGAAAATAATAACAAATGAAGCAACTGGCAAAGAATTGATCTCAAAAATATACAAGCAACTCCTGCAGCTCAATTCCAGGAAAATTAATGACCCAGTCAAAAAAATGGGCCAAAGAACTAAACAGACAGTTCTCCAAAGAAGACATCCAGATGGCTAACAAAACACATGAAAAGATGCTCAATATCACTCATTATCAGAGAAATGCAAATCAAAACCACAATGAGGTACTATCTCACGCTGGTCAGAATGGCTGCTATCCAAAAATTTACAAACAATAAATGCTGGAGAGGGTGTGGAGAAAAGGGAATCCTCTCACACTGTTGGTGGGAATGCAAACCAGGACAGCCACTATGAAGAACAGTGTGGAGATTCCTTAAAAAACTGGAAATAGAACTGCCATATGACTGAGCAATCGCACTAATGGGGATACACACTGAGGAAACCAGAATTAAAAGAGACACGTGTACCCCAATGTTCATCACAGCACTGTTTATAATAGCCAGGACATGGAAGCAACCTAGATGTCCATCAGCAGATAAATGGATAAGAAAGCCCTGGTACATATACACAATGGAGTATTACTCAGCCATTAAAAAGAATACATTTGAATCAGTTCTAATGAGGTGGATGAAACTGGAGCCTATTATACAGAGTGAAGTAGGCCAGAGACAAAAACACCAGTACCGTATAGTAACACATATATATATGGAATTTAGAATGATAGTAATGATAACCCTATATGCAAGACAGCAAAAGAGACACAGATGTATTAACAGTCTTTTGGACTCTATGGGAGAAGGCAAGGGTGGGATGATCTGAGAGAATACCATTGAAACATGTATATTATGTATGAAACAGACCACCAGTCCAGTTTTGATGCATGAGACAGGGTGTTCAGGGCTGGTGCACTGGGATGACCCAGAGGGATGGGAGGGGGAGGATCATGAGAGGGGGGTTCAGGATGGGGAACACATGTACACCCATGGCTGATTTATGTCAGTATATGGCAAAAACCACTATAATACTGTAATTAGCCTCCAATTAAAATAAATAAACTTAAAGAAATAAAAAATAAAATAAAATCAGTAAATCAAATTGTATCATAGGATGGAATGTAAAATGTGAAGGTATAAATGTTGAAAAGGAAACACAGAAGGAAATCTGTGACTGGACAGAAAACCTGTGATAGTTTGGATGTCATCAAAAATAAAAACGTTCATCTATGAAAAACAGTTAAGAAAAAAAAAAGGCAAGTTTCAGACTGAGAGGAGGTATACAGTTCCTATACTCAACAAATTGTGTCTAGAATGTGCAAAGAACTCTCAAAAGCCAGTGATAAATAGACAATCTAGCTGAAAAGGGTAAAAAATTGAAAAAGGCACTTCACTAAAGAAAATAATAATCACATAAAAGATATTTAGCATCATTGTTATTTGGGAAATGTAAAATAAAACAATAAATGCCACTTCTCATTTACTATAAAGAAAATTTTTTTTAAAATCTGTCATTACCAAGTGTTGATGAGAGTATGCATCAATGGGAAATCTCATTCACTGCTTGAGACAATACAAAATGATTAACCCACTTTTAACAACAGGTGTGCAGATGCTTATAGAGTTAAACATACACTTACTATTGTAGTTATCAGTCCCACTATACTAGAAAATTCTGAGAGAGATGGGAATACCAAACCACCTGACCTGCCTCTTGAGTAATCTGTATGCAGGTCAGGAAGCAACAGTTAGAACTGAACATGAAACAACAGACTGGTTCCAAACAGGAAAAGGAGTATGTCAAGGCTGTATATGGTCACCCTGCTTATGTAACTTATATGCAGGGTACATCATGAGAAACGCTGGACTGGAAGAAACACAAGCTGGAATCAAGATTGCTGGGAAAACATCAATCACCTCAGATATGCAGATGACACCACCTTTATGGCAGAAAGTGAAGAGGAACTAAAAAGCCTCTTGATGAAAGTGAAACAGGAGAGTGAAAAAGTTGGCTTAAAGCTCAACATTCAGAAAACGAAGATCACAGCATCCGGTTCCATCACTCCATGGGAAATAGATGGGGAAACAGTGGAAACAGTGTTGGAATTTATTTTTTTGGGCTCCAAAATCACTGCAGATGGTGACTGCAGCCATGAAATTAAAAGACACTTACTCCTTGGAAGAAAAGTTATCACCAACCTAGATAGCATATTCAAAAGCAGAGACATTACTTTGCTGACTAAGGTCCGCCTAGTCAAGGCTATGGTTTTTCCAGTAGTCACGTATGGATGTGAGAGTTGGAATGTGAAGAAAGCTGAACGCTGAAGAATTGATGCTTTTGAAGTGTGGTGTTGGAGAAGACTCTTGAGAGTCCCTTGGACTGCAAGGAGATCCAACCAGTCCATTCTGAAGGAGATCAGCCCTGGAATTTCTTTGGAAGGACTGATGCTGAAGCTGAAACTCCAGTACTTTGGCCACCTCATGCGAAGAGTTGACTCATTGGAAAAGACTCTGATGTTGGGAGAGATTGGGGGCAGGAAGAGAAGGGGACGACAGAGGATGAGATGGCTGGATGGCATCACTGATGCGATAGACGTGAGTCTGAGTGAACTCCGGGAGTTAGTGATGGACAGGGAGGCCTGGCATGCTGCGATTCATGGGGTCGCAAAGAGTCGGACACAACTGAGTGACTGAACTGAACTGAACTGATACTAGAAAATAGGAAATTATGTCCACACAAAATCACCAAAACGTTTATAGCAGCATTATTTGTAACTACCTCAAACTAGAAATAACTCGATAGTCATCAGCAGATGAATAAATAAATTAAATACTACTCAAATATAAAAAGTAATGTTTTTCTGATGCCTGGAAATATGTGGTAAATCTCAGTTGTACTATTTTAAGTGAAATTAATCAAGCCCAAAGTTACAGAATGTGCAATTTCTTTTACATGATGATTTGGTAAATGCATAACTATATATAGAGAAAGCAAATGTACTTGCCTAGAGGTAAAGGTGAGGGGTTTGTTTGACTAGGAAGGGGCAGAGCAAAGGAAAACCTTTGGTAATGAAACCATCCTGTATCCTGATGAGGTTGGTGGTTACACAACCAGGCACATGGAAGAGATGTCTGCTCACCCAAGTTCATTGCAGCATTATTCACAGTAACCAAAATACAGAAGCAACCATGTCCATCAAGAGATTAATGGACAAAGGAAATGTAGTATATATATGCAATGTTAGGACCAGAGAGATGTTATGGAGTGAGAGGTGGGAGGGGATTCATGTTTGGGAATGCATGTACACCCGTGGTGGATTCATGTCAATGTATGGCAAAACCAATACAGTATTGTAAAGTAAACTAAAGTTAAAACAAAACAAAACAAAACAAAAATAAATAAATAGCCTTAAAAATGAAGAAAATCCTTCTGTTTGTGACAGTGTGGATGAACTAAGAGGCTATTATGCTTCGTGACATAAGCAGGTTGCAAAAGGGCAAATACTGCATGATTTCTTTTGTACAATGTATCTAAAGTAGTGAAACTCATAGAAGCAGAAAATACAGTAGTGGTTGCCAGGGGCTATGGAGTGTGGTTCAATGGAGGTTAATTTCCAGCTCTGCTAGATTAATAAATTCTAGAGATCTGACATGTGACACAAACCTGTAGTTAACAATATGGTGTTGTGTATTTATCTCGTGTTATATGTTCTTACCACAAAACAAACAAACCAAAAATAAAGGTACACAGGGAAGTTTTGGGAAGTGTTGAATGTCTGTCATCTTCATGGAGATGCTGGTACCCCGGGCATTTGCATATGTCCAAGCTCCTTAAATTATACACATTGCATATATAAAGTATTATTTATTATTACCACTCAATAAAGCTATTAAATACATATAATTTTAAAGCACAATAAGTGAAATTTACTCAGTGTAAATTCAAAATAGGAATATCTTGAATGCCATAACTTGAATGTAATTTAACTCTTTCTGTCCTATGGAGGATTTACAGTGTTTCAATTTTAGCTTATGATATAAGCTACAAAAATCATAGATTTTGAATTTCTAGAAAAAACAGGGAGGGATAAAGACTTTGGGATATACTAAAATTGTAGATGTAGGGGGAAAATTGAAACCAGCAATAAGCAAATTATTATTTTTAAGATGAAGGCAGCAGGAAAAATCTACAAGATTGGAGATTTGTAGCAGCATGCAAATCCACGTGAATTTTTTATAATACTTTCTATTTCCACAACTACACACTTACATGCTCATTGATTCATTAGACACCCACCACAACCCTGTGATTCTCACTTGAAATTATATTTGGAAGGAGTTACCTAAAATCTCAATGAGGAAATGTGACTTTTCAGATCCTTCTTTTCATTCACATCTCAGCATGTGCCTGTGTGCTCTGTCATGTTTGACTCTTTGGGGACCCCATGGACTGTAGCCCGCCAGACTCATCTGTCCATGGGATTCTCCAGGCAAGAGTACTGGAGTGGGTTACCATTTGCTACTCCAGGGGGTCCTCCTGACCCAGAGATTGAACCCGCATCTCTTGCACCTTTTAAATTGGCAGGCAGATTCTTTACCACTGTGCCACCTGGGAATCCAGCTTGTGTCTCAATGCTTCTCCTAAATAATGCATGAATATAATTTTATTCTCAATCAAACCTGTGAAAGAGATGAAATTGGTATATGGTATTACCTGATAAAAATTAAGTTGCATCCTTTGTTGAGTAAAGGCTAATTAATTGCATTTATAGCCTATTTGCTGGTCAGCAGCCTTACCACCCAAGCAGCAATGGTTCATTTTAAAATTGATACTTCAAGCATAAGCTTATGAACCACATTTCAAAAAATAAATAATCATTTCAATGAACAGAGCCTAGTTTAATTAATTAAATTGAACCAAAAATGTTGTCAGTGATCTTTCTGTCACACAAATTTAGTAGCTGGGGTCATCAGGGCAAAACATTTGCATGCATTCACATTATATACATCAATAAAAACAGTTTCACACACATTTGAGTAGATTTAGTAATTACTAAATCAAATGTCACTGTGACAATGATATTTAAATAGTGATATTCATTGAAATACCATGAGTGATGAATAAATTCAGTAGTTATCAAGTACTTATTGATGATATAATAAATTTAAAAAATCACAGGGAAGTGAAATTGTGACCACTTTTGGAATCAGTCGCTCAGTCATGTCCACCTCTTGCAATTCCATGGACTAGCCCTGCCAGGCTCCTCTGTCTATGGGATTCTTCAGGCAAGAATACTGGAGTGGGTTGCCATTTCTTTCTCCAAGAGAGCTTCCCAGCCCAGGGATCAAACTCGAGTCTCCTGCATTGCAAGCAGACTTTTTACTGACTGAGCCACCAGGGAAGACCAGTTTTGGAATAACGTGAGCTAAGTAACAAGAATTTAATTTTGAATAATCAGCCACAGTTTACTTGCCTCAGATTTGCTTCTTACTGTTGTAGTTGTTCAGTCGCGTCCAACTCTTTGTGACCCCATGGATTACAATATACCAGGCTTCCCTGTCCTTCACCATTTCCTGGAGCTTGCTCAAACTCATGTCCATGAGTCAATGATGCCATCCAACCATCTTGTCCTCTGTCATCCCCTTCTCCTCCTGCCTTCAATCTTTCTCAGCATCAGGGACTTTTCTAATGAATCAACTCTTCGCATCAGGTTGCCAAAGTATTGCTACTTGTTAGCTGCTTGATATTGGCCAAGACACTAAATTTCTCCAAGTTTCAGTATTACTATTTATAATACGTATATAGAACATTATCTAACTAACAGGGCTATTGTGGAAATTAAATAAAATATATTTAACACAGTGCCTGACAAAAATAAACTCTGCTGTTATTATTATTACTAGTAATATCATTATTAACATCACCTAGTCTACCTATTCTTTTTTAAGGAAGAAAGATAAGATTTGTGCATACAAGCAGAGTAACATTCATTATCTGAATGTTACTACAATACAAGCATCATTTCATGAAATTGAGGGCAATGCAGAACTTGGCTTTTACCAGAAATTTCCACAAGTCCTGAAGGGAAACTGGTGATTCAAACCATTTCCTTAACAAAGGGCTCATAGGTAGAGAGTGGCAAGGCATTAACACTATAGACAATCCCAAATTAGGTGTCAGGTTAAGTGCTGAGGGCTCTTGGTCAGAAGTCAAGTGGCCAAAAAGAGTAAGAGATACAGAGAAGTTTGGAAGTAAATCTGTACAAACATTGTTCCATTTGAACAATCAATAGTTCAAGTAGCTGCCTTATTCAGGGTTTAGTCAGGAGACAGAAAGCACATCAGTCACTTCAACAGGGACATTTTCATGTAAAGAATTGGTAACTTTAATGTAAAGTAAAATTCACTTTAATGTAAACTTTATGTAAACTGATACCTTATGTATTTAGTACTTTATGTAAACTAACACAAACTTTAATATAAAGAACTGGTAACGTCTCTCTTTGGTATTTGGTACAACGCAGGGACAATGCCCTCCAGCTGCTTCTACAGCAGTCCTGCTGGGGCTTCCTGCCCAATGGGAAAAAAAGGAGTAAGAGAGAACTCTGAAAAAACTTGAAGGCTGAAAGAGCACCCCAGAAGAAGGAACAAGTGTGGAGGGGCTTCTCTCCTCAATGTTGGACTTCCACCCGGTTGGCAACGGTGTGGCTGTGGCCCAGGTTGGTGGACAAGTGGCTGATTGCCTTAGCTGGACCTGTCCATCGGCTTTAGGGGGAGACCAAGGAGCAGGAAAGAATCCCTAGGCCTAGTGAGTACAAAAGCTTCTTTTGGGGGTGATGCAAGTCCCTGGTACAGAGCACATGGAGCTCGCTCTGTGCTGATTCTGGGAGGCTGTGCTGAACATCTGGCCCATAAGCCATTGAGCCAGCATCATGCCAGCTGCCAAAAGAAATATTGAGAGGGACCAACTCCGTCTGCAGAGCAAGGCAGTGAAGGATGGCTTTGGAGTTCACAGTCAATGTTACAAATTCTGACTCCATGTTAGATCTGTTTCTTTTACTTTAACCTTTGCTTCCCCTTTCATTTGTTCCTAAAAGGATACTGTTTAAACAAAACAGCCTACCTCAGGGAACCCCGTCCCTCTACCTGAAAGTTAAACCAAGGTGCCTTTGTTCAGGGAAATATCCAGACCCTGTCCATCTGTGAATGGTTGCAAGAAAAAAGAAATTAGTACATCCTATCCCCACAGGCTGGGCATTCCAGGAGATATTTTGTAAGATTTATGGCCTTTTTCTTTTATTTCCTCAACTCCTCTCCCTCTCTGTTCTATAAAAGAACCTGGCATCCAGACCCTGATAAGATGGTTATTTTGAGACATTAGTCTTTGTCTTCCCCATCTGCTGACTTTCTGAATAAAGTCATTATTGTCTGCATCAACACCTCTTCTCCAATGTATTGGCTTCCAATTTATTGCTTGTCACATGGCAAGCAAAGTGAGCTTGGACTTGATAACATCAATACCTTGATAACTTCCCAGTAGCAATATCTGACATTATTAAAACTTACCTTGTACCAGGTACACAAGTTTATTGAGTCTTTATAATAGCCCTATGATTTAGAAACTACAGTGTGAAAACAAAAGACCATGATGAACACATACAGAGTCAAATGAATTTAGGTTTCTTAGTTTTTGCAGAAAAGAACATATTTCCTTAAAACTGAGGGCATCCCCCAAGCAAGGGGGGCCATGGAAGGGTTTCCCTAAAGCTTTGAGCCTGAGAGTCTCAAGACAGTCTCACTAGTTATGATCAGGATTCATAACTCAAGAAAATCACTAGAACAGTGACTGAGTAGACTTATTTTTAGAGCTAATCCATGCTAACTTATTGTTAGATCTTTTTGACATGGTCTTATCTAAAACTTGGTGCCTATAAATGAAGTTTTGCTTCAAGGGTTTCAACCTAATCTGCACTCATGGTTGGCATGGTTAATTTGTTTGGAAAGCCATAGTACAGATTTGCAAGCTGTGTTCTTGTTTTCAACTTTCAGTTTATCCCGTGAACCCACAATGGAGCTATTCTTAGTAACATTTGCACTGGAGTGGATACCCACCAGAATATGACAATCTTAGAACATCAGAGCTGGAAGGATCTTGGAGATGGCTTGGTTTAAAGCTGGAAGTTCATGATCACTGTCTCTTGTACTATACCACCCAGTCTTTGCTGTCAAATTAGCAGAAAAATAAGTTGTCTACTGGGATCAACATTCTACGTCTTGTGAATCAAGTAAATGTGACCATTTACATTTAGAGGTGACATCAGCTACACATGTGCAAAAATATCCCTTTCTCTTCACCAGCAAATTCTCTCTCTTTTTTTTTTAACAGTGCATAAAAAATCATCCTTGGAGTAGCTTTATGGTTCCCTAACAACAGGCCTTTACAGTTAAATATCTTGATTTAAGGTGACAGAATTTGATTTAATTCTATTACTATATCTTTCAACCCAGAGATTTAATTTAATCACCTATTATAATTTTCTGTTTAATATCAATAAAATGTCTTCCCCATTGCCTTTACATTGAAAATGAGATCAGATTAATGCTGTAGGTCTTCCCAGATTTATAGCTGGAAGGGAAAGTGAAGATTGAAATGAATTTATTTAAATTTACACTGATTGAAACTGAATATCCTACAAGTCTCAACTAAAAACAGCTTCTTTGACAGGGAAATATGTACAGTGCATATTAGAGTTTTTATGAAAGTTTAATTCCCTTTTAGTGCTTTTTATGTCAAGGAAATATATTGAAGTAGAGAAAATTTATCATCTACTTGTGAACATTTAATGACTAAAAGAAATAAAGGTAGATCCAACTCACTCTGTATGTAATCTGCATCGTGATCAGCTCCATTGCTGATCAAGCAAGGATGATGGAAAATTACATTAGCACAGAAAATTGCTCAGTAGGTCCACAGTGGACTGGAAAATGCCCAGCTCCACATCTATGGAAGTGTCAGGAGTAGATTTTATTAACACATCCAGTGTCAAAGTGAGTGTAACAGAGGTGAAATGGGAAAATCCAAGTGGCAATGTAGATTCTCCTGGGGGTAGATGTCACAGAAGTTGTAGTATAAGTCACTCGTGCATTTGTGGATACTTCTTGCATGTTTGGAAAGTCATCAGAGAACGGTGCTCCTTGTGGGTCTAGAACATTGCATTTGGAACTGGGGTAAGAGGATGAGAGGAAGACACCATCTGTGACTGAAAGCAGGTCATCGTCTGTGGGCAGGAAGAAATTCAGAGATCGCTTCATTTCACTATCGTGAGAGGAAGCAGAGTGTGGCTGTTAGACCATGTGGCCCAGTTTGTGGAGGCGGAGTATCCTGGAGGGTGAGTAGCAGTTTTTACAGGGGAGCGGACATCTTGCATTCACAAGAATTTTTACCATCTCTGGACAGTTTCACCAGGTGATATTATTAGGCAATGAAGCACAAGCCAAAGATAGTGAGAGATTTGGCAAAGAGGGGGAAGCCAAGTTTTGGAGCAGCTGGAAATCGTGGTTTGGGTTTACAAAGCTCAGACCCTTTGGACTGGTTCTCTTGTATCTGAGATCACTCAACAGAGTAGTGATTTTAAGGAGAAAAATGGAAAACAGAACATTAATACATAGTCTAGACAAGGCATCATGGTGACCTAAATTTCAGGGTATGGTAAGAAAGGACAGGAGACGGATTTAAGAAAGAATCCTCAATTTCTTGTGCAGAAAGAGAAGAAAAGGAAGTGGAAGACTAATTAAGTGAAGGATGAATCAGCAAGGAAAAGATGGGGAGAGTTACTGGCTCTCAACTTCTAAGTCTGTAATCCTCTCGGTAATCCTGTGGAAGTTACTCCTACACCACAACTGTATGTAGGAATTGAAGGAAATAATGACGGGGTTTCTTAGGATGAAAAATCCATTTGTGTTCATTGCACTTCTCTGTTTCTTTTCATCACTAAGAGTTCAAAATAAATGATAATTTTTCACTTATCAATATGTATCTCTGATCAACACGTCAATGCTGGGATAGTTTAGTACTAGTATACAGCTTAGTGTAAGAAATAAGCTTTATTAAGTCATCATCATCGACACATTAGTTTTGTATATATTAGCCTTTTTCAGCCTCCCAAAATAATGTCCTGAGTGAGGCGTACGGTCACCCCTGTTTTGCAGCACAGTCTGCCTGGGGTCCTAGTTCCTAAGAATCTATGTCTCTGAACTCCTTTCTTCAGGATGCACAGTTGGTATCTGGGAAAGCAGGAATCAATGCTCAAGTGTAAGTTCCTCCTTTTCTGTGTCATCACAAAGAACCAGGATTATAAATCTGAGGGTGCTTGGTTTGGTTTTTCTAGCTCTGCATTATTTGTTAATAACCCTCAATTCCAGGGGGCTGAGCTATGTGCCTTTGCACTTGATTTAAAGAGCTGTTCGTCCAGTAACAGTGGGAGATGCTGAGTGTCTGAGCAGAGCCTAGGCAAGGAGTGCTCAGGTTTCCCAGTAAAGTGGGGAGATGGGCACTACAATTTCACTGAGTGTATTTTAAGGGTTATTTGAAATTATGAATAATAAGTAGATTATGAATAATAAGTATATTACTTGTTTAGGGGAAAAGTCTATAATTCCATAAAACTGGCTGAGTTAATGCTCTAGAAACCTAATAAGCAGGGATTCATTTTGCACCAAAATGTTGTTATTTCAACTAGCGATTCATGTCATAATGACTGTTTTTAGATGCCTGCCCCCACCTCCCCAAGCCCCCTTGGTACCAACATCCTTTTAGTTCAGCCTCAAAGAAAGCACTCATTTATGTTCACCATGTGTTGATAATTGATTGACTGATGAGATTGGAAGGAGAGCAAAACAGTGGCAAAATTGAATAGGATTAAATAACCCCTGATCATCTGTTTGAACCTGGGAAATTCACTTTTGAGGTTTCTTTCCTAGGATACTTTATCAAGGCCTTTGTTCACTTTTCCTATATATTTATTCATTAAGACTTCAATACAGAGATGTCAAATACTTCTGTGCATTAAGTAGCATCATTGGACTCATAAACAAAGCACAGAGAAGAGTGGGTTAGCCATAACCCACTAGGGAAATAGGTCTCAGGGAGGACTTGGCACAGAAGTAAGACCCAGGCAGGAATCTGGATGGCATCACAGGGCTGTGAACACAGAACGGCAAAGGGACCTCCATCTGCAGAATCACGTGTTTCTGGAAAATGCGAAACTGGAAAGCAGGCTGCTCAAGTAGCCAGGTTGAGCATTTGAAAAGTACCAATGGCACCCTCCCAGGGCTGCTTCATCTCCTGTGCATCATCCCTTCCCCGCAACTGCCCTTGCCCATCTTCACATTCTGTGTCCTGGGTGATGGCTCCTTTTTTGAGGCATCATCCACACTTTGACATACCTCTTTGTCCTCTTTCTTCCTTGCAGTTCATTTTACATTGTGAATACACCAGCTGGAGACTTGTGGGGAAGGACAGGAAGGTTCTGGAGTACTTCCTGCTCTCTCTTTCTGTCTAATAGTTTTCTTTTTTAATTGGACTATAGTTGCCTTACAATGTTGTATTAGTTTCTGCTGTATAGCAAAATGAATCAGCTATACCTACATGTTAATCCCTCTTTTTTGGACTTCTTTCCATTTAGGTCACCACAGAGCACTGAGTAGAGTTCCCTGTGCTCTGCAGTAAGTTCTCATTAGTTATCTATATTATACATAGAAGTGAATATATGTCCATCCCAGTCTCCAGTAGGTTTTGACAGTGGCTCATCTCTCTGTCTATGGCTCCCTCCCCCTCTACCTTGCCCCTTCTTGCCAGCCTCTCCAGCTGCCTCCTTTAAGAGCTATGCTCCTAGGAACAGCACTCCCTCACCTGGCCACTTGGGCTGGAGTGTGAAGGTCACTAGTCCTTGGGAGCTTCTGTCCATTCTGGGTTCTCTGGACCTGCCCCCATCACTGTAAGTAATCATTTCATTAGACTTTCTTTGGTTAATACTTGGATAGACCATCTGTTTCCTTCAAGGATGCTGAGTCATAACTGTTTTCTAAGCTTAACAGTGCAAAGATTTTCCTCTTAGGAAAGTAATTTTGTGCTTGAGCAATTCACTGAAACCTTATAATGGCCATACAAATTTCCTATGAATTATGATGTTTTTCAAAGTAGCTTTGCTAATGATGTGGTCAAATAAATCAATCTCTCATTCACCTGAAGGGTCAACAAACTTATAAGCTTATAGAGATTTTCTGAAGGTATATTAAGTGTGGAAAGCTCATACTAGCTAGCATTAGTCAGTGGATTTATAAATATGCAATGATGCAATAAATGACACAAGTGTTAGAAAACAAAATCTCCTGTTTTTAAATCTTTTAATCAAAATAGAAGAATAGTACCATAAATTAAATGACCTATATTCTCCCTTTCTGTTTTTATCGTTTTAAATCTCTCATTATTGCTTGTTGAAATTATTGCCATAATTGACTGCCGGATGGAATTCATTTTCCTTTTCCCAGCTAGAACTGTCCAATGATACTGCTTCCCAATCTAAGATTTCAGTAGCTGACTACTGACTATAGGTGAAAGTGAAAGTCACTAGCCTGACTGGTCAGGCACTCTGATCATCCTCCTCCCTTCCTCAGGAGTTCACAGATGCAATGCTTAAGAACCATATCCCCCAACAGTACTGACTGCGCGTCCTTTCCCAAAGGTACCATTTTTACTCTTCTTCATTTTGGGAGTCATCTTCTGCTTGTATCAACCAGAGTGAATTCTACTTCAAGTCACGGCAGAAGTAGTTCTCTGAGAAGGCTCCCCTAACATTTCTATTCTTATTTCCTTGCATCTTCTCTGTGCTTCTGTTATAACTGACTCATACCTCCGTGACATCCTATGTCATATTGCGTATGCATATTGCACATGCCTTTATCTGCCTAATGATATAAACTACTTGAGAAGGGAAAGCAAGCATGTTCATCTTTATATTCCTGATGCCTTGCACATCTGGCACAGAAAAAGTGCCAATAGGTCTGCTCACTGCAGAATTGTAGAGATGTGAATGGCCTTGTGATTCGGCTTGGATTGTGAAGACAAGAATCCTTGTATTGACTACTCCATCCACCAAATGCCATAACTAAAGTCAACAACCACTGTCTTCATACCTGTAAAATTTACTTAAGCATTTGCATAGAAAATGCTCTTAGAATTTAATTATTTGATGGCAAATGATGGTTGACAGAACTTCAAATAAGAGCACTGAGTCAGTAATAGATAATATGAATGGATTCAGTCAAAGAAAGATTAATTTCATATTTCTTTCTGTCAAGAAGCTTTTATGTTTCTTCATGCCAGGATAATTTTCTCATATATTCAATGATAAAGTAAAGCAATGGGGAAATTTATTTAGGTTGGTTTTTCTCTTGATTTTAAACAAAAAGGTAAATAAGCTCTTTCAATTTGTTCAGCTGTAAAATAATCCAATAGTTCTGGTAAGATCCAATTATATAATGGCTTAATTGAAAGAAAATTAAGCAAGTATATGTCTACGTTCAG
>SJYQ01001129.1:620628-695536 GCA_006410935.1 Redunca redunca | reverse complement strand
GGATGGACTTTCAAGGTGATTCACTCACATGCTGGCTAAGTGAGTGCTGGTTGTTGGTAGGAGGCCTCAGTTGCTCACCAGGAAGACCTCTCATGGGAATGTTTGAGGCAGCTGACTATCTAAATCAAGTGATCGTAGAGAACAAGATGGAAGCCATGAGTTTTATGAGCTAAGCTCAGAAGTCACAATCTGTCTTTTTTGAAATGTTCTCTCAGATCAGCTGAGAGATCAGCTCTATTCAATGTGGGAGGGAACTATACAGGGCATGAATTCCAGGAGACAAAATTCACTGGGGTTTATTTTAGATGCTGCCCAGCATAGGTACCTATGAAGCCTACAGGTGCAGACATCTAATAGGCGACTAGTTGCTAAGGCATGAGAGCATAGCTACCGCTATTGTGTTTGTGATGGTAGTTGAAGCACTTTGAGTAGGTGAGTTCAATAAGAATGAGATTGCGCCAAAAGGATGGCCCAAATAGCATCTTGGGTCACATGTCTGGGGTAGTCCAGAAGGGCTCTCAAAGGCTATTGAGAATCAAAACTGCAGAGAATCAAAGGAATGGTTATAGAGGAGTAGGAGTACCAGGAGTGTGTTTTATAAAGAAGCTTTCATGAAGGGATGAAAGTTGAAAGTAAAGTGTAATTAACATTGCTAAATGATACAAACTAGTCAAGTAATAGTCATTCTTTCAAAAATTATTGAATATTCTGGGAACCAGAGAAAGATATATAGATGAATAAGATAAAATCTCTAATGATGCAGTCTGAGGAGATATGGTTATGGAGAATTTTTTGGAGGAAGATAAAACCTTAGTGTAGAACCTCTTTAAAAGGTGAGTTGAGTTGGGTGTTAGGTGTAATGTGTGTGTGTGTGTGTGTGTGTGCGTGCGTGTGCGTGCATGTGGTATGGTCTGTGAAGGTGGCAGTGGTGATAATATGGATAATAGAATAGACATTTTAGGCAGAAAGAATGGCTTGTTATATGCAGGATATTCCTAGAACATGAAGTTTGTAATGAGGAAAAGAGGTGAGAAAAGAGACTACAAGGATAATTAGAATGGTCTTGAGTGCGTGGAAAGGAACTTGCCTTTATCTTGTAGGCTATTGCTTCCTATACTTAAAATTATGACTTAGATAGTATCCAAATAATCCCTCATGTGTCAGTTACTTAATCTTCTGTAACATTGCCTTTTAAATTGAAAACCCATTTCCAAGGGAAGCTTTACTTCATTATTGTAAATAGAAAATCAGTATTTTTGCCACATAGAGAAGACACAATAGTAGAAAAATTGCAAGCTATTATTAGATTAAAAAAAATAAAAAATGAAATACAGCAGTGTATCCTTTATTTACAGAAATGTCTGCCTGAAAAATCAGTTCTTCAATGAGAGACTGTTTTTAGTCAGCAAGAAAGGGAGACTTCTTTGGAAATCACCTGGTATAATTCAGATGAGATTTAAGGTTATTGGGATGTTTTCATTTTTAAGTTTTGATGTTGACAAGCACCAAGAATCCTAACTCTCAAGTGTCTGTGGTTTAAGAGATCAGAAAATAGTTAATGGTCAACTTTGTTTTACATTTAAATACTAATAAAAATTAGGCCCTTTATTCAAAGAAACTAATCTCCAGAATCTGTTCTTCCAAATGTGTCAAGCTGTTAGTTGATGTTGATGAAGTAGAAAAGGAGTTCTTCATCTACTCTTTGCTGCCATCCAGTTTGGGGAAATTATGGTGAAAAGTTATCAGATCTTTGATGATATTCAGAATACTTTCAGTGGTTTTTCAGAGGAAACCTTAAGTGGTTTTTTCAGAGAGGAGCAAGAATCCAACTTACTTATGTATCTCATAGTTATAGGTTTTCACTTAATCTTGTTCACTTTGTTTTGCACATGGGATGCTTACATTGTCAGGATAAATGTAAGTTGCTCACATGAACAGATACGTTTATCAAGATGTGCCTATTTGTAAAACTTGTCTCATTCATGCATGTTACCTCGAAAACTGAAGATTTCTTCCGGAAATATTTGAAATTCTTCCTACAACTCAAATGGATGTGCAAAGACTTTTCCATTATTTCTGCCAAATTCTGTAGTGTAGTTCCAGTTTTGAGGTTAAGATATGGGATACTTTTATAAGATCTTTAATGGATATTTTTGAGCTGTAATGGCCGACAATAAGCATGAAAATAATAGTGTTAGAGATGCTGCAAAAGTGCCAAGAAAGAGTAACATTCTTGATGTTAGGATAAAAGTTGGAATGTCTCAAGGTGACCGATTACATTTAAGGAACTGTTGGAGAGAACATGTGGTAAAGATGAGTGGTCATTTAGGAATTCACAAAGTCCTATAATCAAGGGAAGCTAACATTATCCAGTTTTGAATGATGCGACCAATATATTTAAGAAGAGAGGGTAGAAGCAGTAGTTGAAATCTCTTAAGTTAACCTCAATTTAATGGACGTACTCCATTTCCCCCATGGAGCATGACTTCTACCCACAGTTGGATTAAATTATTACATCTACAGGCTACTCTAGTGTCTGAATACTTCTAGGTGAACTTTGTAATCCCAACCTGGTGTACTAGTATTGGAATTAGATAGCTAAATATTATGAAAACCAATGAAATATGAGCATAAAAGGAAAGTTATTTCTATGAAAACTGAGTTGTATGTACTTTGGAAATACAAGTAGAGACTTGTCGCTAAGGAAATTTCTGTCAAATTAAAGATGAAAAACCACCATTAGCTATTTGGGAAAAAGAGTCTAGGGATTATCCTTAGTTTCTTTGTCAACTGTAAAGAAACTGAAACAGGAAATGAACATAGGAGATCTATTACAACATAATTTATAAATGGATAATAAGGCAGCCCAACACATCCTTACTCAAAGAAAAAGTTTTGAGCCTACATTTAAAAATTGGCAAATAAATATACACCTAAATATTTTAAATTGAAGTTTAAGGTGTATATGATTGGTTTGTTTAAACAGTTCTTTACTCTAACTGCTCTTTCCCGTTAAATGACCAATTGCTGGTACCAGTTAACTGAGTAGGACAGTTTATTTTGGCTAAAGGCATGTCATAACCTGAGATTTGAGGAGAAGGAGACATGAAATGCTTTTTTTTCCCAAGGCTTCTGTAACGATCGTGTTGGTGGTGGTGGTTTAGTTGCTAAGTTGTATCTGACTCCTGAGACCCCATGGACTGTAGCCCACCAGGCTCCTCTGACGTGAGACATCCCAGGCAGGAATGTGAGTTGCCATTGCCTTCTCCAGTAATGATCATGTTACTGGTATACTAATTGTTAGTGTTCCTATTTCCGAGAATGCTTTACTTGTATTTAAAAATTATAAAAATTCAATAGCAGTTTGTATATTTTATCTACTCTTGCTTTCTATTTTTGTCAAATAATTGCTGTTGTTGTTTAGTCATTAAGTCCGGTCCAACTCCTTGCAACCTCATGTAGCCCAGCAGGCTTCTTGTCCATGAGATTTCCCAGACAAGAAATCTCATTTCCTTCTCCAGGGGATCTTCTCCACCCAGGGACTGAACCTGCATCTCCTGCATTGGCAGGTAGATTCTTTACCACTGAGCCCCCTGTGAAGCCCCGTCAGATGATACTGGTTTTTAAATTTATAGCAGTGAAATAAAGTTTTCTTTTTAAATTAAAATCATACTACTTAAAGAAAAACATTAATAATACTGAATTCAGGAGTTATGTGACTATGGCAGGTCCTTAAGTCAGAGTTTAAGTATGGGAAACAGTAGCCCCCAGGTTAAAGGCAAGTTCCTCAACATTCATTTAAGACCACTCACTGCTTGGCCTTTGTCTGACTTCTCCAGTCTCATGTCTTAGCACTCTGTGTTATCACAGATGTCATGTTGATCAGCATAGGGACTGCCTCTTCTCAAGGACTGAGCCCAAACCTGGCCAGAAGGTAGTTAGAAGAGAGGGAATTTGATAGCTCTGAGGGCCATGCTTTGGAAGAAGGAATCATGGAATTAATTTTTTCAGCTTTACTGAGCTTGTCTGTCTAACTCACTTTTGTGTTCCCAGTACCTGCAAGATAGTGAAATAAATATTTGAATTGATAAATAAATGAACAGATAAACCCAAATAAGAGTTACAGTGTTATAGCGTAAGGCATAATCTTGGATATTGAGCAAAAACCTTCTGAGACTATGCCTTGCTGTGTTGGGAACTTCATCTTTATTTAAAAAAAATTTCTTTTCCCTTTTTAAATTGTAATTTAAAAGAATATGAATGGAGGATTGTGATAAGGCAGTGTTTTTTGTACTCTTCAGTTGAGGCTATAAATTGGTTTAAACTTTATAGAAAATAATTTTACACTATAACTCAAAAGCCTAAGAAATATTTAAACCTTTTGATCTGGTAGTGCCAGTTTTGGGATATATCTCAAGACATAAAGAAAGTAAAAATTTAGTTATCAGTTTTTATACAAAGATGTCAACCACACCATTATTTGTAGTAGGGGCAGAGAGGAACCAGTCTAAGATTGGTGCGTCTGAAGAGTGATGGCAAGGAGCTCCCAGGAGACTGGTGTTAATAAATCACTTTAGGACATTTGTAGAGGTTTGTGCCAAAGAATTGATACTTTTGAACTGTGGTGTTGGAGAAGACTCTTGAGAGTCCCTTGGACTGCAAGGAGATCCAACCAGTCCATTCTGAAGGAGATTAGCCCTGGGATTTCTTTGGAAGGAATGATGCTAAAGCTGAAACTCCAGTACTTTGGCCACCTCATTGTGAAGAGTTGACTCATTGGAAAAGACTTTGATGCTGAGAGGGATTGGGAGCTGGAGGAGAAGGGGACGACCGAGCATGAGATGGCTGGATGGCATCACTGACTCGATAGACACGAGTCTGAGTGAACCCTGGGAGTTGGTGATGGACAGGGAGGCCTGGCATGCTGTGATTCATGGGGTCGCAAAGAGTCAGACACGACTGAGTGACTGAACTGCACTGAACTGAATATAAGCACTAAAGACATTTTGAAGTAAAACTTAATAGAAGAGTGTCCATGGCGTGTGAAAAATAGGAGATAAAACTGTAAATATAATGCCAGTTATTTTTTAAAAACGTGCTCTAAAAAAAACCTTCAAAGTCACGTGCTAATTTTTTTAAACATTTCTGAGTTGTGAGATTGTGCATGGTTGTTTTACTTTTTACCTGTATTTTCCTGGCTTTCAACCGTGAATATATATTGCTTTTGTAATGAGAGATACTTTGTCTTTAAGTGAAAGCTCTACTTAGTTTCATTTATTTGATTGATTTTTATTTCAGTGAAAAACTGTGGTAATAATTTGAAAGAAGATCAGAGGTAATTCTTGAGACCAGGAGTGCAGGTGAGAGACTATAATGGAAGATGAGAGAAGCTCCTGCCCCAGGGGTGGGGTGATGGAGCTGGGGAGGACGGCCGTGACAGTGATTGAGACAGAGGAACAGAGGAAAATGAGTCCAGGATGACTCCCAAATTGCTGGGTGTTTAATTTGAGTGGCAAGTTTGGCTCTTAAAAAAAAAAAGGTATTTTTATTTAGGGAATATTTAAATTTAATGAGGTTATTAACAGCTTCAGGTTCCTTTCTCCATATGCTTCAGTTCTTTAAATTTTATATGTTGTTGAAGATCTTATTTCTGATTTGTTGTTAAGAAAAACAAATAGGTGACATGATTATGAAGATAATGTGTTTCTGACATATGTCACCCTGTGGATTGCTAGTTAGTGAACCTGGTTATCTTGAGAAGTACTAGCTGATTTGCTCACTGGCTTATGTGCACCACTCCTGAAGTTATAATCTTAGTGAAAAATGGCATCTTCTAAGTAGAGAAGGATAATTTTTAGGTAAAATTGTAGATGGAAATTACATATACCCTGGGTAGCACCCCCAACAGCAAAACAAAAACAAACAAAAAAAAACGCAGGAAAAAAAATTCTGCTGACTATTTCTCCATTGCAAGACTCTGCAGAAAGGTCAGTTAAAAACATGGAAGCATGAACACTACCATATGTCCATATGTAAAATAGATAAGCAATGGGAATTTGCTGTATGACTCGGGGAACTCAAACCAGGGCTCTGTAACAACCTCCGGGGTGGGAGGTGGAGGGAGGTTAAAGAGGGAGGGAACACAGGTCTGCCTATGGCTGACTCATGTTGATGTATGGCAGAGGCCAACCCAATATTGTGAAGCAGTTTTTCTTCAATTAAAAATAAATAAGTCTGGAGAAAAAAAAAAAAAAACCCAAAATGATACCAAAGGTAGCTTTTTTTGGTGAACTGAAGTTAAATTTAAATTTAAATGTATCCACTTGGGGGTTTTACGTTAAAATTTTTGAAAAATTTTTTATGATGCCTTGGGTGATAAAACAATACAGTGAGTGCTCTGTTCTTGCATTTCAAATATAAGGTTCCTTACTTTTCCACAAAAGTGTTGGCTGATCTTTTCCTTTTCTCTGGTTGTGAGCAGCAGGTAAATTAATGTGACCACAGTGTGACCCCAGCTTCCTGACTCCATTTTCCTAATTCTGAACTTACCCAGCTTTCCTTCTTCAAGGTCACATGATATTGTGTATGCTATAGATGAATAGAAATCGGAAAGAAAAAATTTTTGTCTAGACAACCCTGTGGCAAAGGAGAGTTGGAACACTTAATTGCTGTCCAGCAGTCTTACCAGATCTGATTCTTTTGGTGATTACACAAGTAGAGATCACACAGTATGGGAAGGAAAAAGTAGATGACTGGTTTGTGATTCTGCTACTCACATCTCAGAACTGTTGTTCACCAAAAGAAGCTAGATACTTCATGATTTTCACTGCTGTTTTGAATATTGATCTCTCCTTCCCTCCTCTCTTTCCCTTTCCTCCCTCTCTTTTTTTCTTCTTTCATGCATTGGAGAAGGAAATGGCAACCCACTCCAGAGTTCTTGCCTGGAGAATCCCAGGGACAGGGGAGCCTGGTGGGCTGCTGTCTATGGGGTCTCACAGAGTCGGACACCACTGAAGTGACTTAGCAGCAGCAACAGCAGCAGCTCCTATAGGGAGAATAATGCTTTCCTATTTTGTATATCACAGGATGAAATTAGATTTGATTTTTTCTAACTAAAAAATGCAAAAAATTGTTATTTTGAGATAGAGGGAGATATATATTGAAAAATATTAAAGAAGAACATATGAATACATATGCTTGTGCTTAGTTGCTCAGTCATGTCCGACCCTTTGCGACCCCTGAACTTTGTAGCCCACCAGGCTCCTCTGTCCATGGGGGTTCTCCAGGGAAGAATACGGAATGGGTTGCCATGCCCTCCTCATACATATACTTACATTGACTTAAAAATTATTTATAATGTTTATACCCCTCTTGCCCAAAAGGATGTGATTTGTAATAAAGAAAACACACACATAAACACACACATATACATACATTCCAACTGAATACATTAAAATAAAAATTTTAAATCAAGTTATCACAGTGAAGTAAATGTAAATATAATAGTTATGATTGATACACCCATTGTGATTAATGCTGTATGTTTTTGGGATACTGTGGGGAAAAGATAAATATGATTTGATTATTAGTGGGTGTGTTTCCTCTTTTGTAACAAAGAAGGCAGATTTTTATTATTTTCCATTAAATTCATAAAAAATATTAGTCACATGGGTTTTGTGACAGTACTGCTTCTCCTATAAGTTAAAAGCAATTTTTAAAATGTCTTCTTTAGTCACCTTAAATAAAAAAATTAGGAGAGAACATAAAGCTTAATTCACTGAAACTGATTCTTTGAGTGGACTAAGCTACTGTCACTTAGATATTTTGTAATCTAATTCATAAGGCACTAACTTGGATTATAATCTAGAGAAGTGAATCTCTGTATAAACATTTTTAAGCATTTCCTTCATACTTTTGAATATTGGAATTTTTGGTAACACCCTTAAAGCCTTTAAAATTTTCAAGAGAACACTAGATAATTAATAGTAACTACAAGGTAATGCCTACTACAGTAAAAAAAAATACCTTGTAAATTTCAAAAGAATCCACAGCTGTCTCATTATTTAGTCACCATTTGCACTGAAATCTAGGTTTCAGTAGAACTATTTATTGTTCTAATAATGTTTTCTTCTATGTTCATGAAGCAAAGTTCTTATATGTTCTACCTGATATACTGTCTTTAACATTGACTTGATATTATTTAATGCCCCTGAATTATAGTTATTTGTACTTTACTACACTCCGTGTCGTGTGTTGGGCTAGTCCAGAGTTCTTCCTAGCAAACCTTTCTCGCAGTGAGTTATTAATCAGTTTGATTTGCAGGATTGAATCTGCTCTGAAACATATCTTGATTTTCTCTAGGCAAGTGCCATGGAGTTAACTCCTAGTATTTGAAAGACTTATTTATAGAAAATTGAAGTTTGTTTTTTAGGGATAAGATAGGTGCTCATTTTTCTGGGATTTTCCTACACAGTGTTTTCCAACTTTTTGTATTAATAGAAGCAAGCAGGATTTGCAATCAGGTACGATTTCAAATTCTGTCTACCACTTGGTAGCTGAGTGACCTTGAGAAAATTACTTTTGTAATTTTGTAGCTTTTGTTTCTTTATCTGTGATATCTACCATAATATCTAATACTTTAAGGGATTTTTGAACAATAAGTTTTTTCAAAAATTTTAACTATAGTTTGATAATTTGTTGTTTAAGGCCAATTTAGCTGATATACCTACCTCTAGAATTAGAAACAAATGCAGACACAAAAAAAGCTATTCAGGATGAGTCTACTCTCAAACATAATTTTAGAAGTAGATTTTTTAAAAAGTATATGTAAAATATATGCTTGTGTAATTTTACTATGTAAAATTTAAGGCATACGTTAAAATTAGAATAGCACAGTGAACCTTCCTATACATGCTACCAGCTTCAATTAAGAAAGTATAATAAAGTAACAAGTTCCCTCCCTTCTCTCTTGCTTAATCTGATTTACCAAGGTAGCCACCAAGAAGTTTCCTCACACAATGAAATTACCTTATATGTACATTTTATTACTTGAAATTTTAACTTAGACGTATACTAAAAATATGTTTTATTGCCATGTGATTGCCTATGTCTGTAGCTGTACTATATTCTGTTGTATAGCTGTCTAATAATTTACTTAACTAGTAGAATAGTGGTGTGTGGTATGATGTTAGATAACTTTTTTCCTTTGTTTTTTTTCCCCCATCCTTTTTTGTGAACAACTAGTTTTTGATAATGATGGAAAAAAAGCTTACTTTGAAAGCAAAATGAAAATATGAGAAGTGTCTTTTGATGGCTACCCGTAGTTAAAAGTCTTCCCTTTGTTGTGCTTCCTTTAAATGTAATCTGGTGACTCTCGTTACTCAGCTCGTCTCTGCACAGTGCCTCCTGTGTCCTCCTGTGATCATTTCAGAGTGGACCCATTGTTCAGTGCTTCTACATAGGCTTTCTCTCATAAAAATGCATTGCATAGTTAAAGCTTTTTGTTTTCTTTTATGGCTCTGTAAGGGTTCAGCAAGTTAGGCATTGCTTGGATGTTTTATTTTCTGGAGGAAGAGAAACATTCACTCCTTTTGATTTAATTACCTTTTAAGAGTAGGGAGGTACTTCTGAAGATTAAGTTGGATTATTGTTACAGCTGAGTGTGTGTATGAAAATTAGAATAGTTGATAAAAACAGCTTCACTGAGCTACTGAACATCTCTAGCTGATTTTTCTGCTCAGCTCCATCCAGAAGTTTACTAAGCTAAAAATCACCTTCTTGAATTGTTTCTTTTTTATTAGAATTGAAGTTGACTTATAGTTGATTTACAGTGTTATATTAGTTTCTGGTGTACAGAAAAGTGATTCAGTTATACACACACACACACACACACACACACACACACACGTGTGTATATACTCTTTTTTGTGTTCTTTTCCATTATGGCTTAGAGGATATTGAATATACTTTCTTGTGCTTTACCGTAAGACCTTGTTGTTTATTACATATTTAAGTTTGTATCTGCTAATCCCAAACTCCTCTGATTGATCCTTCTCCCATCCTCTTTCCCCATTGGTAACTGTAAGTTTGTTTTCTATGTCTATGAGTCTGTTTCTGTAAATAAGTTTATTTGTATCACATTTTAAATTCCACATATAAATGATACTGTGTAGTTTATATCTTTCTCCTTCCAGTTTCACTGGGTATGATAATTTCTACAACCATCCATGTCGTTGCAAATGGCATTATTTCGTTCTTTTTTATGGCAAAGTATTCTGTTGTGTGTATGTATATACCACATATTCTTTATCCATTCATCTGTTGACAGACTTTTAGTTTAGGTTGTTTCCATGTCTTGGCTATTGTGAATAGTGCAGCTGTGAACATAAGGGTGCATGTATCTTCTGAATTATAGTTTTCTTCAAATATATGCCCAGGAGTGGGATTGTTGGAGCATATGGAAACTCCACTTTTATTTTATTTTTTGAAGAACCTCCATACTGTTTACCATAGTGACTGCACCAATTTATATTCTTACCAACAGTGTAGGAGGGTTTCCTTTTCTCTACACCCTCTCCAGCATTTGTTATTTGTAGGCGTTTCAACAATGGTCATTCTGACTGGTGGGCTTCCCTGCTGGCCCAGTGGTAAAGAATCCACCTGCCAGTGCAGGAGCTGTGAGTTCAATCGCTGGATCAGGAAGATCCCTTGAGAAGGAAATGGCAACCCACTCCAGTACTCTTGCGTGGGAAATCCCATGGACAGAGGAGCCTGGCAGGCTATAATCCATGGGGTGCAAAAGAATCTGATATGACTTAGTGACGAAACAACAGAACAGTGATTCTTCCTCATGGGAGGTGGCACCTCATTGTAGCTTTGGTTTACATTTCTCTAATAACTAGCAGTGTTGAGTATCTTTTCATGTGCCTGTTGACCATCTGGGTGTCTTCTTTGGAGAAATGTCTTTTTAAGTCTTCTGCCCATTTCTTGATTGTTTTTTTGTTGTTGTTATTGAGTTGTATGAGCTGTTTATATATTTTGGAAACCAATTCCTTGTTGGTTGCATCATTTGCAGATATTGTCTTCCAGGCCCCAGGTTGTCTTTTCACTTTGTTATGGGTTCCTTTGCTGTGCAAAAACTTAAGTTTGATTAACTCCCATTTGTTTGTTTTTGCTTATATTTCTGTTGCCTTGTGAAACTGACCTAAATCTGTTTTATTTAGTTAAATCTCTCTTTCATTTATTTCCTCTCTGATCTTTAGTATTCCTTCCTTCTGCTGACTTTAGGTTTTATTTTGTTCTTCTTTTTCTAATTCTATTAGGGGATAGATTAGATTTTTTTTTTGTTTTTGTTTTTTTAGTTTTTGAGGAAGGCCTGTATTACTATGAACTTCCCTCTATGAATTGCTTTTGGTGCATCCCGTAGATTTTGTATAGTTGTATTTTCATTGTCATGTGCCTCAGTATTTTTAAATTTCCTCTTTGATTTCATTGTTGATCTTTTGATTTTTTAGTAGCATATTGCTTAGTCTTCATGTAATCTTTTCCTTTTCCCCTTGTTTCTCTTTCTGTTGTTGATTTCTAGTTTCATGCTGTTATCATCAGAAAAAAAATGTTTGAAATAATTTCTATCCTCTTAAATTTGTTGAGGCTTATTTTGTGTCCTATTATGTGGGCAATCCTAGAGAATGTTCCATGTGTACTTGAAAGGAATGTGTATTCTGCTTTTTTTCTTTGATGTAATGCCCTGAAAATAGTGAGTAAGTCTAACTACTCTATTGTATTATTTAGGATCTCTGTTGCTTTATTGACTTTCTGTCTAGAAGGAAGATCTATCTATTGATGTGAATGAGTTGGTAACATTTCTTACTATAGTATTCACATCAGTTTCTCCCTTTGTGTCTGTCAGTACTTGTTTTACATATTTAGGTCCTCCTATATTGGGTGCATATGTTAAGTGTAGTATTGTCTTCTTGTATTGATTCTTTTATCAGTATATAATGTCCTTTATCTGGAGAAGGCAATGGCAACCCACTCCAGCATTCTTGCCTAGAGAATCCCGTGGACAGAGGAGCCTGGTGGGCTGCTGTCCATAGGGTTGCACAGAGTCAGACATGACGGAGGCGACTTAGCATGCATGCATGCATTGGAGAAGGAAATGGCAACCCACTCCAGTATTCTTGCCTGGAGAATCCCAGGGACAGAGGAACCTGGTGGGCTGCCGTCTGTGGGGTCACACAGAGTCAGACACAACTGAAGCAACTTAGCAGCAGCAGCAGCAGTGTCCCTTGTGTTTATGGCTTTTGTTTAAAGTCTGTTTTGTCTGTTGTTAAGTATTGCTTCCCCCATTTTCTTGTCATTTCCTCACGAAATACCTTTATCCATCTCCTCACTTTCAGTCTGTGTGTCCTTCACTCTAAAATTGGTCTCTTACAGACAGCATGTTGTAAGTAAGGCTCTTGTTTTCTGTTTAGTCCAGTCGGCCAGTCTGTGTCTTCTGATTGGAACATTTAGTCCATTGACATTTAAGGTAATTATTGCTGAAAGTAGTGAAAGTTGCTCAGTTGTGTCCGACTCTTTGTGACCCCATGGACTGTAGCCGGCCAGGCTCCTCTGTCCATGAAATTCTCTGGGCAAGAATACTGGAGTGGGTAGCCTTTCCCTTCTCCAGGGGATCTTCCCAACCCACGGAGCCAACTCAGGTCTCCTACACTGCAGGTGGATTTCTTACCAGCTGAGCTACCAGGGAAGCCCAAGAATACTGGAATGGGTAGCCTATCCCTTCTCCAGGGGAACTTCCTGACTCTGGAATTGAACTGGGGTCTTCTGCATTGCAGGCAGATTCTTTACCAGCTGAGCTACCAGGGAAGCCCAATTATTGGTAGATATGTGTTTATTGCCATTTTAAACCTTGTTTTCCAGTTGATTTTGTATTCTTTGTTCCTTTATCTTTTTTTTTCTTTTGTACTATGCTTTTGTTCTTTTTGATTTTTGTGAATGTATTGTGTGTTATTGATTTGTAGTTACCCTGTTTTTGAATTAAGTTTCTTAATTCAGTAGTGTAACATTACAACATTGCAGAAATTATCTTTAGATATGCAGAATTAACCTTGTGAATTTTGTTATAATAATCTCAGTCTTCATAGTTACAGACTTAGAACCTAACATTTTTTTAAACAAATTTCTCTTTGGCTAGTGAAGAATTTCTGTGATGGCTTTAGCAAAGAATATGTTTTGATGAGTAACTGATTACATAGAATTATGTAGATTAGCAATTTAAATCACCAACATAGCTCTAATAAGTTAAATCTATGATACTGAATACAGATATGTCAGACTTTGAAGCTTCAAAAATGTTGGAATCCACCCTCAATTTTGAGGAGCACACTAAACCCAACCGTATCTTTTTCTGACTTGTAAAAGAAATGAAAGACATTGGTATTTCACTCTAGTTTGCAAATGAGGATTAAAAACAAAAAGTTAAATGACTAAGAGAGAAGACTTAAATAAGCGTGCTCAGAGTGACTCTCGATTTCTGCCCTTCTTCCTTCCATAGTTAGCCACTATATTTCTCAGATTTTAAGCAAAATTAGTCTTCTCATCATGGAAACTGTTAACATTCATTAACAAGTAGTTTTACTTTGAAATCTGATCAGCAAACACTAAAGAGTGAATTGTTGCTATACACCATGGGAGTCTTGAGATTGACGTCAAAACAGCAGTACAGCTGTATAAGCAGTGGGAAGAGTATTTTTAACATCCTTATTAGATCATCTTTTGACCTTTCTTTTTGTTCTTTCTCTTTTTCCATTAAATAGGTTTTTTAAAAGAGGCTTTATAATGTTATTTTCTACCAAAGCTGTAGCGATGTTCTTTAAATTATTAGCACCTGTACCATCCTCCTCTAGATTCCCTTCCGCTTTTATCTTTCCCTTCTTTTCATGTAGTGTTCTAAGTTCTTCTGATGAGATGGACATTTTTATTTAATAATAGAGAAGTAGTGAAGGGAGAGTTTTTTTAAGAGTATTTTTTTAGAACAGGGTTAGATTTATAGAAAAATTGAAATCTGGTACAGAGAAGACTATGTGCCCCATACTTGACCTCAGATTCCCGTTTTATTAACACATTACATTAGACACATTACAATGTTATCATTGTACATTTGTTAAAATTAATCAGTTTTAATACATTGCTTGTGCTCAGTTGCATCTGACTTTTTCCTGCCATCTGAACCATAGCCCCCAGGCTCCTCTGTCCCTCGGATTTTTCAGGCAAAAATACTGGCGTGGATTGCCCTTTCCTCTTCCAGGGGATCTCCCTGACCCAGGGACTGAACCCACATCTCCAGTCCTGCATTGCAGGCAGTTTCTTTACCTGTTGAGCCATTTAATATATTGTAGTGTTAGTCACTCAGTTATGTTCTCTTTGCAACTCCATGGACTGTAGCCCGTCAAGCTCCTCTGTCCATGGGATTTCCCAAGCTAGAATACTGGAGTGGGTTGCCATTTCCTTCTCCAGGGGATCTTCCTAACCTAGAGATTGAACCCAGGTCTCCTGCATTGCAGGCAGATTTTTTACTGCCTGATCCACCTGGGAAGCTGCATTTAATACATCATTGTTATTACCTAAAGTTGAAAGTTTATTTTGATTGCCCTAGTTTTTAAACTGTTCCCCCTTTTTTGATCCAGGATCACACCCAAGATGCCATATTACATTTAGTTTTCCTGTCTCCTTGGGCTCCTCTTGGCTGTGACAGTTTTCTCAGATTGTGACAGTTTCTTAGGCTTATCTTGTTTTTGATGATCTTGATAGTTTTGAGGAATACTGGTCAAGTATTTTGTAATATGCCCCTACATTGGAATTTGGCTGTTGTTTTTGACACAGACTATAGTTATGGGTTGTTGGAAAGAGGAATCACAGAGATACAGTGCCATTTTCAACACATCATATGAAGGGTATATACCATCAACATAATTGATGACTGTTGACAATGACCTTGATCACCAGGCCGAAGTAGTGTGTCCAGTTTCTCCATTATAGAGTGCTGGAGTGTTCTAGTAAGAGTATCCTAGTTAGGGAATTGCCCTGGTAATTACTTGGGCTTTAGGTATTAGAGTAAGTCATTATATTGATACGATGCTCACTGAAATGTTAAATATTTTTACAAATATGTTCTGAGTTAAAAAATTAAATGCTTTGAATGTTCAATCTTTCAAGTTTTATTTTTAAAAATAAAAGATTTTTCTATGACATTCTTAAGATTTATGTTTATCTAAAGTAACAATTAAGGTTTCAATATTTCATGTAGGAAGTTAGAGAAGTAATCATCTTTAAATTCTGGACTTTTTTTTTTCCTTATAAAAAATGAAATTACTTTGAAATGCAATTTAAACATAATAAAGTTCACTCATTTTAAGTGTGTATTTAGATGAGCTTTGACAGGTGTGTATAATTTTTAACTAACACTGTTACTAAGATACTGAACATTTCTGTGGCCCTCAAAAGTTCTCTCTTGCATCTTTTCATTTATTCCTCTGAAACTGTTGATCTGCTTTCTGTCTCAAGAGTTTTGTCTTTTCTAGAGTTTCATGTAAATGAAGTCAAACAATGTGTACCCTTTTTGTGTCTGTCTAATGTATTTTTTTTTATTCATTCAAGTTGTTATGTATTGTAGTAGTTGGCTTCTTTTTCATGCTTATAGTATTCCACGTGTGAATAGTTTCTTTATCCATGTACTTGCTGATGGACATTTGGATCATTCCCAGTTCTGGCTATTTCAGATAATTCTGAACATTTGCATATGAGTTTTTATTTGGTACACATTTTCATTTCTTTGTGGTGAAATCCCTGAATTAGGCTTACTAAATTGTTTGCTAAGTGTATGTTTAACTTTACAAGAAACTGCCAAGCTCTTTTCCACACTGAGTAGCATTTCACATTCTTATGAGCAAGGTAGGAGAGTTTCACATCTTCCATATTCTATTGATATTTGGTGTTGTCAGTGTTTTTGGTCATTTTTGTAGGTGTGAATGGCCATTTCATTGTATTTTTGGTTTACATTTCTCTGAAGGTTAATGATGTTGAGGATTTTACGTGTGCTTTTTGCCATATGTTTTCTTTTGTGATATATCTGTTCAAAATCTTTAGAAAGTGGCTTATCTTGTTATTGAGATATAAGATACAAGCCCATTATCAGATATGTTTTAGGGAAAATTTTTTCCTGGTTTGTGTCTTGTCCTTTTATTTCCTTAACAGTGTCTTTCAGATAACAAAAGTTTTTAATTTTGATGAAGTTCAGTTTATCAACTCTTTATGTTTTGCCTTGTGGGTCCTATCTGAAAAATCTTGACTTAACCCAAGATCACAAGAATTTTCTCCTGATTTTTTCTTGAAGTTTCATAGTTTAACTCTTATGTTTAGGCTTATGATACTTAACAAGTAAACATTTGTATATGGTCTGAAGTAAGGATTGAAGGGTGTATGTGTTGGCATATATTCCAGTGCTGTTTGTAGAAAGGACTTTTCTCTCCTTATAGAACTGCCTTGGCATCTTTGTTAAAAACTCAAGCACCATCTTCGCCTGGTCTGTTTATGCTCTCTGTTATATTCTTTTTGTCAATGTGCCTGTCCTTATGTCTTGATTGTTTTAACTTGATCTTAAATCTTGAAATAAGATAATGTAAGTCTTCCATTGTTGTCTTCCTAAAAATTTGTTTGGCTTTTCTAGGTCCTTTGTATTTTCATATGAATTTTAGAATCAGTAAAGCCAGTTTCTATTTTTAAAAAGGTGCTGTGATTTGGGGTAAGAGTGCTGAACCTAGTTAAGATTGGGGAGGAACAGTATTTTAACAGTATGAGTTTTCTGATTCATGAACATATTCTCACTGTCCATTTATTGAAGTCTTTAATTTCTCTCAAAAGATTCTACAGTTTTCAGTGTACACATTTTGCACATAGTTTAGCTTCATCTCTATATATTTCATGTATTTTGAGCTTCAGTGGTATTTAAAAGTTAATTTTTGATTTGTCACTAGTAATTATAAATATAGCTGCCTTTAGTATCAGTTCAGTTCGGTTGCTCAATCATGTCTGACTCTTTGCGACCCCATGGACTGCAGTACGCCAGGCTTCCCTGTCCGTCACCAACTCCCTGAGCTTGCTCAAACTCACGTGCTTCAGGTCAGTGATGCTGTCCAACCATCTCATCCTCTGTTGTCCCCTTCTCCTCCTGCCTTCAATCTTTCCCAGTGTCAGGGTCTTTTCCAAGAGTCAGTTCTTCGCATCAGGTGGCCAGAGTATTGGAATTTCAGCTTCAGCATCAATCCTACCAATGAATATTCAAGACTGATTTCCTTTAGGATAGACTGGTTGGATCTCCTTGCAGTCCAAGAGTCTTCTCCAACACCACAGTTCAAAAGCATCAATTCTTCAGCGCTCAGCTTTCTTTATAGTTCAACTCTCAGATTCATACATGACTACTGGAAAAACCATAGCTTTGACTAGACGGACCTTTTTTGGCAAAATAATGTCTCTGCTTTTTAATGTGCTGTCTAGGTTGGTCATAACTTTTCTTTCGAGGTGTAAGCATCTTTTAATTTCATGGCTGCACTTACCATCTGCAGTGATTTTGGAGCCCCCCAAAATAAAATCTCTCATTGTTTCCATTGTTTCCCCATCTATTTGCCATGAAGTGATGGGACCAGATGTCGTGATCTTAGTTTTCTGAATGTTGAGTTTTAAGCCAACTCTTTCACTTTCCTCTTTCACTTCCATCAAGCTTTTTAGTATATTGATCTGTATACTATTTTCTTGCTAGACTTAGTTGTACTAGTTTTTAAAAATAAACTACGTTAGAGTTTTTATGTCAGTGGTCATCTTTCTATAAAGAAAATTGTGCTTCTTTCTTTTTAGTCTGTGAACCTTTTATATATTTATTTTTATTGTGTTACTGCTTCGACTAATCAGTAGAAATTGTGAGAGTAGACATGTAGACATCCTTGCCATGTTTTTTTATCTTAGGGAGAAGGCATTCAGTCTGTCAAGTATGAAATTGTGTGTTTGTTTTTTGTAGATGTCCATTATCAGTTTAGGTATCTTAGTTTGCAAAAAATTTTTTTATCATTGATGAGTATTGGATTTTGTAAGGTGTAGTTTCTGTGTTTATTGAGATGATCAGATGGTTATTTATTTATTTATTTTTTACTCTGGTGATATGGTGAATTACACTGAATTTTGGATGTTGGGTGGACCTTGCATTCCTGGGATAAACTCCATGTCATCATTCTGTATTATTTGTATATATGTATGGTTTGCTAATATTTTTTAATTTTTTAATTGAAGGATAATTGCTTTATAGAATTTTGTTTTCTGTCAACCTCAACATGAATCAGCCATAGGTATACATATCTCTCCTCCCTTTTGAACTTCCCTCCCATCTCCCTTCCCATCCCATCCCTCTAGGTTGATACAGAGGCCCTGTTTGAGTTTTCTGAGACATATGACAAATCCTTGTTGGCTGTCTATTTACATATGGTAACGTAAGTTTCCGGGTTATACTCGCCATCCATCTCACCCTCTCCTCCCCTCTCCCCATGTCCACAAGTCTATTCTCTATGTCTGTTTCTCCATTGCTGCCCTGCAAGTAAATTCTTCAGTACTATTTTTCTAGATTCTGTATATATGCATTAGTATGTGATCTTTCTTATTCTGACTTACTTCAATCTGTGTAATAGGCTCTAGGTTCATCCACCTCATTAGAACTGACTCAAATGCGTTCCTTTTTATGGCTGAGTAATATTCCATTGTTATATGTACCATATACATATCATTTATCCCTTCATCTGTGGATGAACATCTAGATTGCTTCCATGTTTTAGCTATTGTTAATAGTGCTGCAGTGAACAATGGGATACATGTATCTTTTTCAGTTTTGGTTTCCTCAGGATATATGCTTGGAATGGGACTGCTGGGTCATATGGTGGTTTTATTCCTAGCTTTTTACAGAATCTCCATACCGTCTTCCATAGAGGCTGTTTCAATTTACATTCCCACTGACAGTGCAAGAGTTCCCTTTTCTCCACACCCTCTCCAGCATTTATTATTTGTAGACTTTTGGTGATGACCATTCTGACTGGTATGAGGTGATATCTCATTGTAGTTTTGATTTGGTTTTCTCTAATAATGAGCGCTGTCAAGCATCTTTTCATGTGTTTGTTAGCCATTTGCTAGTATTTTGATGACGATTTTTACATCCATGTTCATAAAGGATATTGATGTTTCATCTTCGTGTAATGTCCTTGCCTTGTTTTGATGTCAGGGTAATGTTGGGCTTAGAAAATGAATTGGGAATTATCATCTGTTTTCAGAAAGAGTAGGTGTAGGATTTTATCTCTTTCTTACGTGGGTGTGATAATTTACCAGTGAGGTCATCTAAGCCTAAAATATTCTTTGTGGGAATATTTTAAACCAGCAGTTGAAGTCACTGTCTTAGAGTGCTTACTGTATGACTTCTAGCATCATAGACTAACTATTCAATAGCCTCCTTATTTTGGAATACATTTAGATTTAAGGAAAAGTTTTGGATAGTATAGAGAGTTCCCATATATCTGATACCTAGTTTTCCTCATTGTTAACATCTGTGATACATTTGTCAGAACAAAGGAACTGCCACTGATACTAGCTAAACTAACTGCAGACTTTATTTGGATCTCACCAGATTTTCCAGTAATGGTCTCAGCCTGTTCCAGGACACCACATTGCATTTAGTTTTCTGGTTTCCCCAGTCTCTTCTGGTTTGTGACAGTTCCTCAGGTTTACCTTGTTTTTCCACCTTAACTGCCTTGAGGAGTGCTGGCTGGGTATGTTTTAGAATACCCTTCAGCCTGGGTGTGCTGCTGCTGTGTCCCATGAGGGTTATGCATTTGTGGAAAGAATACCCAGAGGCCAAGCCCTCTTTTCACTTCATCTTACATCACAAGGGTATGTGATGTCTGCATGACATGCATAGAGCATCACTGATGGGACTGATCTGGACCACTTGGCTAAGGTAGTGTTTGCCAGGTTTCCCCACCCTATAAAGTGACTCTTTTCTCTTTCCGTCTACTATTTTGAAGCAAGTCACTTGTCTCAGTGCACACTTGAGAGAGAAGTATCTGCAGCTTTGATTTGGAATTCTTCTGTAAGGAAAATTGACTTTAATCCAGTACCACAGGGCTCACTCTATTTTTCCTTCCTGTCTGACAGTGAGAGACAGGGTTCTGACCATCCATTATCCATTTACTTATTTGTTCAACTCCAGTTTACATGAAAAGCTATTTCAGAACTGTTAATCCATATGCCCACAAGAAATGAAGGTTCCATTTAGAGTACAGTGTTTCCAGTCGAAACACTGCTTTCCACAGCTAGTTAGGTCAGCTCCCCCCCATCCTTTTGGTGCAGGTATGTCATAATTTGTAATGCAGTTAGATTCATTTGTCACAGCCCACATTTCATCTTGGAATCTTCCAGCGGTATGATTGATGGTTTTTGCATGGTCAGCGTTAAGTGAAGTTCATTTTTCCTAAGGTGCAATTCTGTGGGTTTTAGCAGAGGAGCTGAGTCATGTGTCCGCCACCCTAGCATTACGCAGAGCAGAGCCTGTGCTCTTGAAGTGTGCCCTTGTGTGTCACCTGTGTAGTCAGCCACTCTCCCCCGCACCAATCTGTAGTAACCGTTAATCTGTTTCTTCTCTTATCTATTTTTAATTTTTGCATTTTTCCAGTGTTCTTTTGAATGGAATAGTATTAAAATCTTTAGATTTTTCGTCTAACAGTTCTTGGTTCCTCCCTGTAGCTCAGATGCTAAAGAATCTACCTGCAGTGTGGGAGACCTGGGTTCGATCCCTGGGTTGGGAAGATCCCCTGGAGAAGGGAATGGCAACCCACTCCAGTATTCTTGCCTGGAAAGTTCCATGGACAGAGGAGCCTGGTGGGCTACAGCCTATGGGATCGCAGAGAGTTGGACACAACTGAACGACTAACACTTACTTACACTTCTTGAACACAGAACATTAAGATTTATCCATAGTTTTGTGAACTAATAGTTCATTCTTTTAAAATTATTAAACAGTATTCCATTGTATGGATGAATCATAAGTTTATTTAATCTTTCTCCCATGAAGATTATCCTGGTTACTTCTACTTTTCAGCAGTTATGAGTAAAGCTGCTATAAACATCCATGGACAGGTTTTTTTATGAACATAAATTTTCACATCATCTAGGTAAACACCTAAGAGTGTGATCTCTGGGTTATATGGTTGTATGGTAAATCATATCACTACTTCACTATTAAGTGCTTAGAAACAATAAGTTTAGTAAATCTGTTGTTTAAGATTGTCCACAGAGAGTATTAAGATCAGTCTCTAGAAAGTCTGCAAAATCTACTTGTTTATCCAGCTTTTGGTTCTTCTTTATTTTTTAGAAGTTACATTTGCCAAAGTGTGCTTTCATTCTTCATAGATCACTAATTGTGGTTCCTAGGTTCTGTAAATTTGTTCATAAATTCACAGAACTCTGGTCTATAATTTATGTGAATGAGCTGATTACTGGGTATTAGGAGGCCTGGTGTGCTGTGGTTCATGGGGTTGCAAAGAGTCGGACATGACTGAGCAACTGAATTTGTAATTAGATATATCCAAATGTTTTTACAAAATGTGTTTTATAAAACAGAGTATGTTTTTTATTCATTATTCATGTATTGATCCCAGAAATTATGTTTTCCAAATTGTCAAATTAGGTTGATATTTCAGAAGATGAAGTGAAAGTCGCTTAGTCGTGCCTGACTCTTTGCGACCCCGTGGACCTACAGTCCATGGAATTCTCCAGGCCAGAATACTGGGGTGGGTAGCCTTTCCCTTCTCCAGGGAATCTTCCCAACCCAGGGATCAAACTCAGGTCTCCTGCGTTGCAGGCGGATTCTTTACCAGCTGAGCCACAAGGGAAGCTCACAGAAAAGGAAATTAGAGGGTAATGAGTCGTCTTAGTGTGGCAATGTATTTGTTAGGGAGCAGTGTTTGGGAAAAATTAGTTACAGCAAAATTACACAGGTTATAGGGATTAGATTGAATGAGTGTGTCTCTTGTCCCTCCCTGCTTCTAGTGTAAATGGCAGGGGTGCTAGTTAACAGAGTGCCAGACATCACAGTGCCTGGGGCATGTTTAGAGACCAGGGCAGGTTTACAGCAATCAAACACAAATAGACAAAGTGGCATGAAGAAATTTCAGTCCTTTCAGCCTTGTTCACAAACTTAATTAGGCTTATTGGGTCAGAAAATATTTTTCCTCCCATTTTTATCTGTTCCTCTTTCACCCTTCCACCCCGACCATCGACCTCCTGTTCCAGATTACCTTTGAAGGGGATCACGCTATCAACAAAAGAGAGGTTTTTTGTTTAATCCTAACTTACTTGGTTTAGTTAGCTTTCAGGAAAGGAGCAGTGGCAAAAGAAAGTTTTAAGATATACAAGGACCTCCATTTTTGATAGAGACACTATATGTTCTTCTAAAAATCATATGTTATTCAGGAAATTCTGAAGAAAATTAATTTTTTGTGTGGCTCTAGAGTTGGATCTTTTGCAAGTATTTTTAATTTATGGGAGCTGCTTGGCCTACCCCCTTCACATACTGCCAACTACATCTTTGCTTTTTTTATTTTAATCATTTATATAATTTTACAGTGTAATGTTTCGGAGCTGTATGTGGATGTGGGTGCTGTTCTTCGCATTTCCATGAGCAGCACAGTACTGGGCTTCAGTTGATGATGGTGGATGATTGGGGGTGGAGAAGAGGTGGAGTTTCTTCATATCATCCCTCTTGTGGTCAATAAAATCATCCGACAAATGCCTTCCCAAGGATGTCGAGTGTGTATAAAGGAGAAGCCTAGGAATGCCAAGGGAGTGGTGTTTTACTGAGGATTTCATTCTCCTCTGCTCCATGGAAACGAGCCTCTTGAGCTTTTACTTGTCTGCTGATTTGTCCGGTGATCCAGGTAATCTAGTGCAGTCTTTGTTTTCTCGGTGGTGTGTGAAACGTAGCAAAATGGTAGAAAACTAGCTTTAGGGAAAGGGATGTACTTATAACAGGAATAAAATTAGAAAGGAAAAGGACATACTACATTGTTCATTACTCTTTAAATAGCTTTGAAGGTTTTTTCATGTTTTAAAAAGACTAATTTGATCTAAAGGAAGAAAATTCCTGGTTTTAAAAACCTGTACTTTAATTGCTTAGCTTGAGAACAAAGGTTTTAGCATCCAGCATTGCAGGGATATTTTTATTCAGAAGGAGAGGAAGCAGCATCCTTCTGTTACCTTTTTAGAACTGAATTGACAAAACTCTTCTTGAATCTTAGCTAGGGACTCTGATTTATTATTCTGTAAACTGTGATTTAATTATCTGAAGCTTCAGGTTGGTTGATTTCCCTTTGATACCTAAGAGATCTTGGAAGGACTATGAGAGGGGGCAGGGATTAAATCTGTAGTGGGGGAGGGGAATGTTTTTACAGAGTAATCTTCATGGTTGTTTTTCCATGTGAAGCTAAATTGAAGTATACATTTGGAAATGGTAATATCCATGACACCAAACACTCTTATCTGTTTGAATGATTTTATCCTTTGTTCAGTTTGTGGTATTTTTTGCTTTTGTCAGCTAAAATGTTGGTTATAAATATGAAGAAGCAGCCAGATTACTATGTGATGGCATTGGAATTGCAATTCTGATTTTTTTTTTTGCATTCGTTTCTGTAAATACATGAGCATGGGCATGAATGTGAAGTGCTATAATACATGAGCATGGGCATGGAGCAAAAGTGCTATAAAATGCTGCAGGCATTTTTGTTTTCTCCTGAAGGTGTTTCTCATGGTGGAAGTTGTTTTGTTGTAAATAGAAGGACCCAATTTATGATACTAAGACATGTTTAGTACTACAGACATCTCTATCTAGAAAAGAAAGACCAAAAACATTTTTAAGCATAGTCTGAAGCTTTCAGTTAATTTGATTATCTTCCTCATAGTGGTATAAGTTATCATACTATTTGCCACATTTTGAAAGTTGCTTGATTCCTCAGAATACTGAAAAATTAATAAATGCTTATTGAGCATTTATATAATTTTCAGTACTTTAAATGTAAACACGATTTATAGCATAGCAGAGAGTATAAAAAACCTATGCATATGATGTAGTATTTGTGTGTGTGTGTGTGTGTGTGTGTGTGTGTGTGTGCTAGAACACACCTATTGGTTAGATATGTATATGGGCTTTCTGGGTGGCGCTAGTGGTAAAGAACCCACCTGCCCATGAAGGAGACACAGAGATGTAGGTTCCATCCCTGGGTCAAGAAGATCCCCTGGAGGAGGGCATGCCAATCCTCTCCAGTATTCTTGCCTGGAAAATCCTATGGACAGAGGAGCCTGGCAGCCTAGAATTCATGGGGTTGCAAAGAGTTGGACACAACTGAAGCAGCTTAGCACATGTATATTTATATACTGACACGTGGGTATTTTACATAAGCTATTATATTTAAGGGATTCCTAGGTGGCTCAGTGGTAAAGAACCCGCCTGCCAATGCAGGAGACGCAGGAGACTTGTTTTCCATCCCTAGGTAAGGCAGGTCCCCTGGAGGAGGAAATGGCAACCCACTCCAGTATTCTTGCCTGGAAAATCTTATGGTCAGAGGAGCCTGACAGGCTACAGTCCATGGAGTCACAAAAGAGTCTAACATCATTGAGCAACCGAGCACGCATGAGCACCCACTGCATTTAATCCTGAAACAACCTTGTCACAAAATTAGCACCCCCCCTTTTTCATGGATGAGGGAATTTATATTTTGAGAGGTTAAGTAATTCATCATAAGTAACAAACCATAAAGTGATGAAGCTCAGGTCAAGCTCAAAAACTCTTTCCATGGTTTTAATGTGAGTGTATTAAAACATTATATCACAAATATTTGACATCATGAAGAGTGATGCTGGTAGAGTGAGCAGGAGATAGGGATCCTAATCTCTCTCAGGAATTGAGTAATTGGATAAAAAGTTTAGCATCATATTTTATAAAGAGTGAAGGTTGGACTAGGTCACTTAAAGTTCAGTTTTAACAATATTTGATTATACTCCATGTAAGAGATTTTCATATGTGGCTTATGGAAACAAATAATGTTACTTTCAAGTTTTTATTGTAAATATAAGTTTCCATTCCTGATCCTTTATAACCTGCTTTACTTTTTCTCCAGGGGATATCCATAATACATATCACCTAATATATTACAGTATACTTTTTTTTCATTAAATCAGTGTTTATTGTCTCTCTCCTCTGTTTCTGCCAAATACAATGCAAGGACCTAGACCAGTGCCTGACTATGGTAAATTCATTTATTGAATGAATGAATGATATCCTTTTATAGTATGTAGATAAGATATAGAAGTAACTAAATAGTTTTTAATATCAACAGATTCCCTTGGGGTTAATATTATTCATTTTACTATTACAATGACCCTGTAAGGAGAATTTTGGGAGGAAAAAAAAAAGGAAACCTATAGCAGTTGAGTTTAGGGAAGTAAACTTATATATGCTGGAATTTCCCCATGCAAAATTATTGATAGTATAGAACTTCACAATCGTAGTTTTACCCAGTATTCTATTTTAAAATGCTAAAGTATTATTAGAAATTTTCATATACACAAACACAGTAGCAAAGTTCCTTTTTGGTTTATTTGTTAACTTATGTATACTTTCAAATGCTACTAATTTATAATGGGTAGAAAATATTCAGACCACTGAGTCTTTTACTTCAAAAGTTTTTCATGAAGTATGACATTATGTTTAGTGGTAGTTTTGGTTCATTTGAATGTTAGGCCTTCTGAGATTTCAGTAGCTTTATTGAGGTAAAATTGATGTATAATAGACTGTATATGATTAAAGTATAAAATTTGATAGGTTTTGATATATATATATATACAGCTGGAAACTGTCTACCACAGTCACGGTAATATACATATCCATCATCTCATGTTTCTTTGTAGCTTTTGTAATTTTTCCCTCCTGTCCCTCCCCACACATCAGGTACCCACTGATGGTATCATTATAAATTAGTTTGTATTTTCTTGCTTTTTGTCATTTAGATTAGCTTGCATTTTCTTGAATTTTATATAACTGAAATTTTAGTGTGTGATTTTTTCTTGTTTTTCTTGCATTCTACATAATTACTTTAAACTTTGACCATGTGTATCAATAGTTCATACCATTTTATTCCTGAATAATATTCCAGTGTATGGATATACCACAGTTTGTTTATCCATTTATCTGTTGATGACATTTGGGTTATTTTCAAGTTTGGGAATAGTAAGAATAGATCTGCTTTGGACATATAAGTCTCTGTATGGACATATATTTTCATTTCACCTAGGAGTGGAATGGCTGAGTTATGAGGTAAGAGTGTAGTATTTAACTCTTTCAGAAACTGCTGAAATGTTTTCTAAAGTGATTTCATTGTATTACATTCCTACCAGCAAAGTTCTAGTTGCTTCAAAGCCTCACCAATGCCTACTACTGTTAGTCTTTTTAATTTCGGCCATTTTAGTGGTATGTAATGGTGTCATTGTGGTTTTTATTTGCATTTCATCTCATGACCAGTGATGTTGAGCATCTTTTTATGTTATTTACCATCCATGTGTCTTCTTTCATGGATTATCCAGTCAAATCTTGTTTTTAATTATGTTCTCTTTTTATTTTTTTTTACATTTTATTTTATTATTATTTTTAAGTTAAACTTATTTATTTTAATTGGAGGCTAATTACTTTATAATATTGTATTGGTTTTGCCATACATCAACATGAATCCACCACGGGTGTACACGTATTCCCCATCCTGAACCCCTCTCCCACCTCCCTCCCTGTACCATCCCTCTGGGTCATCCCAGTGCACCAGCCCCAAGCATCCTGTATCCTGCATCAAACCTGGAATGGCGATTCGTTTCTTATATGATATTATACATGTTTCAATGCCATTCTCTCAAATCATCCCACCCTCTCCCTCTCCCACAGAGTCCAAAAGACTGTTCTATACATCTGTGTCTCTTTTGCTGTCTCGCATACAGGGTTATCATTACCATCTTTCTAAATTCCATATGTATGCGTTAGTATACTGTATTGGTGTTTTTCTTTATGGCTTACCTCACTCTGTATAATAGTCTCCAGTTTCATCCACCTCATTAGAACTGATTCAAGTGTATTCTTTTTAATGGCTGAGTAATACTCCATTGTGTATATGTAACATGGCTTTCTTATCCATTTGTCTGCTGATGGACATCTAGGTTGTTTCCATGTCCTGGCTATTATAAACAGTGCTGCAATGAACATTGGGGTACACGTGCCTCTTTCAATTCTGGTTTCCTCGGTGTGTATGCCCAGCAGTGGGATTGCTGGGTCATAAGGCAGTTCTGTTTCCAGTTTTTTAAGGAATCTCCACACTGTTCTCCATAGTGGCTGTACTAGTTTGCATTCCCACCAACAGTGTAAGAGGGTTCCCTTTTCTCCACACCCTCTCCAGCATTTATTGCTTGCAGACTTTTGGATCGCAGCCATTCCGACTGGCGTGAAGTGGTACCTCATTGTGGTTTTGATTTGCATTTCTCTGATAATGAGTGATGTTGAGCATCTTGTCGTGTGTTTGTTAGCCATCTGTATGTCTTCTTTGGAGAAATGTGTATTTAGTTCTTTGGCCCATTTTTTGATTGGGTCGTTTATTTTTCTGGAATTGAGCTGCAGGAGTTGCTTGTATATTTTTGAGATTAGTTCTTTGTCAGTTGCTTCATTTGCTATTATTTTCTCTCATTCCGAAGATTGTCTTTTCACCTTGCTTATAGTTTCCTTTGTTGTGCAGAAGCTTTTAATTTTAATTAGGTCCCAGTTGTTTATTTTGCTTTTATTTCCAATATTCTGGGAGGTGGGTCATAGAGGATCCTGCTGTGATGTATGTCCGAGAGTGTTTTGCCTATGTTCTCTTCTAGGAATTTCGTAGTTTCTGGTCTTACATTTAGATCTTTAATCCATTTTGAGTTTATTTTTGTGTATGGTGTTAGAAAGTGATCTAGTTTCATTCTTTTACAAGTGTCTTTTAATACTGAGTTATGAGTCCCTTATTATATACGATTGGAAACATTTTGTCCCAGTCTGTGACTTGTCTTCATTTGCTCAGTTTTCTCTCTTTTTCTAAAAAGCTTAATTGAGATGTAGTTCACATTTCAAAGCTCAGAAGCTTTTCAACCTTGAATCTCAGTCTGTCAGTATTTTCTTTTATGGGTTTTGCTTTTGGTATATCTAAGAAATATCTGTGGCTGAGCTGGTAAAGAATCTGCCTGCAGTGTGGGAGACTTGGGTTCTATTGCTGGGTTGAGAAGATCCCCTGGAGAAGTGCCCACTCCAGTATCCTGGCCTGGAGAATGCCGTGGACTGTATAGTCCATGGGGTCGCAAAGAGTCCCACATGACTAAGCGACTTTCACTTCACTTCAAAGGAGGTAAATGCCTCTGCCAAGAAATATTTCCCTAACCAGTATTTTTCTGGAGTTTTATTTTAGAAGTTTTATAGTTTTAAGTTTAGTTTTAGGTCTGTGGTACATTTTGAATAATTTAAAAATATGGCTTGAGGTATGAATTGAAATATGTATTTTGGCATATGAATATCCAAATATTCCAGCACCATTTCTTTTTAAAAAGTGCTTTTCCTCTGCTGAATTCCCTTTGAACCTTTGTTGGAAATCAGTTGTCCATATATATGTGGGCTAAGTCATGTCAGTCATGTCTGACTCCTTGCGATCCCAGCCTGCCCGGCTCCTCTGTCCGTGGAATTCTCCAAGCAAGAATATTGGAGTGGGTTGCTATGCCCTCCTCCAGGGGATCTTCCCGACCCACAGATCAAACCTGAGTCTCTTACATCTCCTGCATTGGCTGGCGGGTTCTTTACTACTACTGCCACCTGGGAGTCTCTTCTGTTCTGTCAATTTCTTTGTCTGTCTTGACCCAGTATCACGCTATCTTCACTACTGAAGCTTTATAATAAGTCTTGAAATCAAGTAGAGTTAATCCTTTAACCATGTTCTTTGTTATCAGAGTTGTTGGCCTGTTTAGGTTCTTTGCATTTCTGTATGAACATTAGAGTCAGTTTGTCGATTACTGAAAAAAAAAAAGTGTGTTGGGAATTTAATTGGTATTATGTTGAATCTGTAGATTTTGTTGAATCAGTGTTGCTAAAATGACGTGTTAACAACATTGAGTTTTCCAGTCCATGAATACAACACTCTATTTCAGCCTTACATGAATCACTCTATTTCAGCCTTACTTTTTCTCAGCCATATTTTTCTAGTTTTCCATTGGCAGGTCTTGTATATCTTTTGTCAGAGAGACAAAGGTGGTGCTCGTGGTAAAGAAAATGCCTGCCAGTGAGGGGGGTGCAAGAGATGCGGGTTCAGGCCCTGGGTCAGGAAGACCCCCTAGAGGAGGAAGTGGCAACCCACTCCAGTATTCTTGCCTGGAAAATCTCATGGACAGGGGAGCCTGCTGGGTTATAGTCCATGGGGTCACACAGAGTTGGACATGACTAAGCGCACAACACACACACCCTATGTATTTAATATTTTGATGCTATCGTAAATGGTATTGTCTTTTCAGTGTTAATTTCCATTGTTAGTACAGTTTACAGTTACACAGTTAATTATTGATTTTGAATTCTACAGCCTTGCTAAGCCTATTAATTAGTTCTGGTAGCTTTTTTGTTGATTTCATAGAGTTTTTTATATTGATCATCATGTAGTGTGAGTAAAGACAGTTTTACTTCTTGCTTTCCAACCTGGATACTTTTATTTATTCTTGCCGTATTGCACTGGCTAGAATAGTACAGTGTTGAGTAAAAGTGATTAGAGGAAATATCCCTGTCCTGTTCCTAATCTTAGGGGGAAAGCTTTCCTTTTTTCACCTTAAGTGTGATGTTAGCTATAGGATATTTTATACATGCCATTTATCAGGTTAGACTTTCAATGAATGTGAGAAATGAAATTGATAAACACTTGCACAAATAGAACTTTATTTTTTAAGTAGCAGAGGTCACATTTTTTTAAGAAGAAAGGGTTTGGAGTATTTTTCAATACAATAGTCTTTTAAACAGGTGAATTCTATCACTGCCAATAATCTGGCATCGCAAGGGACGTCATAACTAGACAGTTTGAGTATTTTTTCTGCTGTGTAACTGTGATATAGATTTGAATTTAAAAATATAAGAATGTGTCCTTTAAAATTATTTCTTCACAAGTTTATGGATTTTTTGATTCCATAAAAATCAGTAATAATGACTAAAATCATATTAATGTAGCAGTATATTTTGATTTAGATTTCTCTAACCACTTTTACATTTTATAGATGATAAGTTAATTTCTTGGGGAGTCTCATTTACTTCCATGATATCTGCTCTCATGCTGATGTCATCCTGATCTGGAATTGCCAGGTCAGTCTCCTCTCTGAACTCCAGTCCTTTGTAGACACGTATCCCCTATGATATCCTGCAGGTACCTTGGCTAACATAAAACTGCTTACTTCCCAAACCTGCTCTTGCATTTCTTTCCATTGTGAGTGGCACAATTAAATGTTTTATCTAAGCCAGACTCCTTGGAGTTCCTTTCTCTCCTTTTCCCCTACATTTGCTGGAACTTCCATGCTTATTTACATAGTATTATTTTTGGTGTTTAGCCCGTGTTCTTCATTGGCTTTGTTATTGCACTGTTCATCATTTTTTAATCTAGAAATGCTGTTATTTTCTAATTAGTTTTCCAGCCCCCAGTTTCATATCTTTTTTGCTGCCCATTCATTGTGTCATTTGCAAGGGAGTATTTCTAAAGTGCATAGTGGATCATACTACTGCCTGGCTTATAGTCTATTAGTGTACCTGCATTGTCTTCAGCAGTGGTTCTTTGGAGGAAGAATGTTGCAGACCTCTTTTGAAACCCTCTCCAGAGAGTCTCATAGTCTAAAATATTCAATACCTATAGAAGCTGAAATCAAAGTTTAAATTCGTTTGTGTGATATATAGACGCCCTTTGATCTGGCTACTGTTTATCTTCCCAGACAACTTTACTCTCTTCCCTCCCAACCGCCATGCTCCAGCCATACTGAGCTACTTAAATTTTCTCCAAACACATCAGCATATGCTTTTTCCCTTGCTTAGAATTTCTCTTCTTGATTCTTTGGTTGAGTTATTAATTCATTCAGCAAATATTTACTGAACAGTTTGAGGACCTAACCAGGTACTGGATTTACTTTGTACTTATGGAGATGTCTAATTATATAGAATAACATTGAACACAAAATAAATAATTATAAAATGTGGTAAACATTAAAAAAGAGAGAACAAGGTTAATTATGGGAGACAGTGTAACAGGAGGAGCTTAATTTAAATTGGAAAGTGAGGTCAGGAAAGGCCTTTCTGAGGTAGCAACCATTAAGCAGAGACCTGAAGTATACTCAGGAGTTGGGTGGGTAGGGAGAGTGGCCCAGAGCAGAATGCAAGATGATCCTTTTGGCAGGAAGCATGCATATGAAGCAGTAAAGGTAGGCCACTGTGACTGGAGCATAGGGAATGAGCAGGAGAGGGTGGTAACGTTGAGATTAGAAAGGTAACTAGAGCTGTGTTTTATATTTGGTGGCTCAGAGGTTAAAGCATCTGCCCGCAATGCGGGAGATCTGGGTTCGATCCCTGGGTTGGGAAGATCTCCTGGAAAAGGAAATGGCAACCCACTCCAGTATTCTTGCCTGGAGAATCCCATGGACAGAGGAGCCTGGTGGGCCACTGTGACTGGAGCATAGGCAATGAGCAGGAGAGGGTGGTAAAGTTGAGATGAGAAAGGTAACAAGAGCTATGTTTATATATAGGCCTTGCATGTCATGTTTGGTGTTTGGATGTCCCCACCCCACCCCCCGCCCCGCCAGATGCAATGGGAAAGAATTTAAGCAAGGGAGGAACATGCTAAGATTTGTATTTTGAAATTATATGGCTGCTGTTTGGGAAAATGAAGGCTGTGTGCAGGAGCAGAAGTGGCAAGGCCACTAGTGCAATAGTCTAGGTTTGAGATGAGATGGCTAGCTGTAAGCTAGCAACAGTAAAGGTCAGAAATAGACAAATTGGAAATATACATCGAAGGTCAGATCACTGGAATGTGATGATGAATGTTAACTCCTTGAAGATAGTGACATTTATTTTGTGTCTTCAGTCTCTAGAGCAGTGCCTGATATACAGGTAGTGCTCAATAAATGTCATTGGATAGATGGAGAGTTGGTGTACTGGATGTTGGGCCCCGGGGAAGAAGGTTGTCATTAATGACTTCTAGATCTGACTGGATTAGCTAGGTGGATGGTGGTCTATTTATTGAGATGGAGAAGCAGGTTTTGAGAGGCAGAGTAAGAATTCAGTTTTAGATTTATTGAATTTGAGGTGCCAGAGAGGTATCTAAATGGACGTGTCCAGATGGCAGTTGGTTAGGGCCCAGTAGGTAGAGGGAGTCCCGCTCAGCCGTGTCCGACTCTTTGCGACCCCATGAATCGCAGCACGCCAGGCCTCCCTGTCCATCACCAATTCCCGGAGTTCACTCAGACTCACGGCCATCGAGTCAGTGATGCCATCCAGCCATCTCATCCTGGGTCGTCCCCTTCTCCTCCTGCCCCCAATCCCTCCCAGCATCAGAGTCTTTTCCAATGAGTTAACTCTTCGCATGAGTTAGACATTGTATACTTTCTCTTCTCACAGTGGAGCCATAGCTTCTAGCATAGGGAGTCTTATTGTGGAGAAATCTCGAGGCTAGTAACTTAATCTTATCCATTTACACATAACTTAATTTTTTTTTGTCTAGGTGCTCGTGTAGCTCTTTGTTTAAAAATCTTAAATTTTCATAACTGCCACCAGAACACTGCTCAGAGAACTCTGTGACTTGAACTTGGCTGTGAGCCACACAGACCTTCTGAATACGAACAGAAAAAGAAGAATAGGTAACAGGAAGATGGAATAGTCAATAGCAGCTAACATTTACTGTGCATGTAACATATGCCAGTAATTGCTGCAACAAAAGAAGCTAAGTCACAGAAAGATTAAGGAAGTTGCTTAAGATGAGATAGTAAGCAGAGAAGCTGAGTTGCAAACCCAGTTGCAGTGTATGTGTTAGAGTCGTTTATTTTATTATGTCTGTTTTTATAGTGTGCATTGTATCCTTCCATCTTCAGATTAGAATTATTCTGTATTTTTCAGAATTTTAAAAAATGTATTTTTGAATATTCTTTTTATACCTGTAAAGCATAGTAGTTAAGAACAAGGCTCTAGAACAGTAAGGTCTGGGTTTGCAACTGTGATCCCTAGGTTTAGGGAGATCTGTTTCCTGTTCAGGTCTATTAAAGACTTTCTTGGTGTAGCTCAAGAATTTAATAGATATGGCAAGTATGTTTTGTAGTTAGTGGTTTAAGGTTATACTCATGTACTCTTTCATGGAGAAGATGGATTTTTGTCCCCTCTTATTTTGCTTTTAGTGTTGAGGAAGGCTAGTACAGTGAAACTGTTTTTCTTTTCCACCTTTACGTGGAGTTTAATGCATGTTTATTGAAGGAATGAGAGGTTTCTGAGATCATTCCACTTTTAGGTGGAAACAGATTTTTTTTCAGATGAAACTCTGGCAAGTTGCTCTCTTGGCAAATAGATACTAACAAAATTCTCAACCAGACTTTGAGATTTGGGGACACAGATTCTGTATGAATGGGAATTCTTTTGTATCCGGTTTATATTGGCTTATCTTTGCCTAAAAGGAATAAGTGGTATAGATACCTTCCTAGCTAAATACTTTGTAGTTATACCAGATCTAGTTTTCTGCTCCTCACTCATGTGAAAACTTTTAGTTAACTGTAAAAAGAAAAACTGTACAAAAAAAAGATAATGTTTTGTTGGAAGATAGTAATCTAGAGGTTGAGAGTTGGGGCTCTAATGAGACTATGAGAGTTTTCAGTCAAAAGTCCTCCATCTACTAGTTATATAAACTTGTATAAGTTATTTAGCTTCTTTGAATCTCACATTTTTCTACTATAAAATGAAGCTAAAAATAATATTTATCTCTTTGAATCTTTGTTAGAATATAATTAACTTATATATATGTATAAAATACTTAATGCAGAGATTGGCATATGGTAAGTACTTAAGTAAAACTACTACTCAAGTAAGTTTTAGCTAATATTATCATGTTTCCATTGTTAATGATTATTTGGAACAGTCTGCCTAGCATAGTTTTTAACTACCAAGTGAACCTGAAGGTATTGAGTGTTCCTCAACTAATAAATATTCTTCCCAAATAAATATTTTTCAGGGAATCTGGCCTCAGGAAGTACAGACCAGCTTACTTTGTTGTTCTTTACCTCTTTAATTTATGCTTATTTCCAGCCAGTTTATCTCCTCTTTAACATACAACTTCAGCAAAACAATTTTTCTCATTCAGAAATATTTGTTCTGATGTTGAGCATGTTTAAATTTGGGTTTGAGCACTGATGTAAAACTAAACTGGATTCCCTCCATTCACTCTCCTTCACCCTCCCAGGGTAGAGTTTTTTTCAGGAACTAAAATAGCTTTATCTAGCAGGGTCTTCCTGCCATTAGCAGTGGAACAGTACAAAGGCCACATTGAGCATAACTGCTGGGGAAACCCTTTTTCCTTCTCTGGCCTGTAAATGCTGTTCTGTCTCTGTGAAAAGCCCTGACATCAGCTCTTGGAAAAATCCAAATACTTGTGTTAGAACAGAGCTGAAACACTTGCCTGAGCAAAGACTAAATGACTGAACTATGGTTATAAGTTTACCAGATGCCTCTCAGTCATGTTATGCTTTTAAAAAAAAAATTAGATCTGTGAGTTTCAGATGTTATCTAGAGAATTTAGGATAGAAATGACAATGTAATGGGTATCTCTGTTTCTTTACTAGTTCCCTCATTTTATTCTTTTTCCTAAATAAAATCTAATTTCAAGATAATGTGGAATTCATGCTTGGTGGGAGAGACTATATCAACATTATAAGCTTTGTGTAGTATTCTCCATATATTAAATGCTTCCTAAGTATTGATATTTGGGGCAAAATATACTGTTATGTAAAACGGACTGAAGTTAACTTTCTTGTGTGTGTTAATTGCTCAGTCATGACTGACTCTTTGTGATCCCATGGTCTCTGACCCAGGGGTTGAACCTGGATCTCTCCTGCATTGCAGGCAAATTCTTTACCGTCTGTGCTACTAGGCAAGTAACTTTTTAGTATTCAAATATATGGAATGTGAAAGTTCATTCATCAGAAGGGTCCTTTAAAACAAATCAGGTGATGACTCAAACACCTATAGTGGTTTTCCCTTATAGTTTGAGTAAAATCTAAATTTGTTGATACAGCTCACATTCTTACAGTATCTGGTTCCTGTCTACACCTGTTGATCTCTCCTGGCCGTTCTCTGTGTGCAAGCAACAGTGAACCTCATATTTCTCAAAACGCTAAACTTCTTCTCCCTTGAGACCTTTGTACTGGCTGTTCCCTTTCCCCATAACCCTGTGGCTCCAGATTTCCTCACGAGTGGCTTCTTCACCTCGTTTACATCTCAACTCAGATGCCTTAGATGTCTTCTTTGAGTAAACTAGCTTAACCCATTTAGTCCCAGTTACATCTCTTTTATTTTTCTCATAGCACTTAACACTGTCTGAAATTATGTGGTACAGTTATCTGTTTGGACTGTTGTGTTCCTGTAGAATGTGAGCTTCTTGAGAGCAGAGGCCTTATCTGTTCACTGATGGAGCCTCCAGTGTCTAGAACAGTGTGTGGCACAGTTTGCTGTTCATGTAACTTGGTATGCGTTTGGCTGCCCATAGCAGGAAACTAAGTCAAACGGACTTAAGGTGTAAGGACGGTACTGTCTCCTGGCTCACACACAGAGTCTGTTGGTAGGCTGAGGGATTTTTGGCTTAGTGGTGTAACTGTGAGTGGCCCGGGTTCTTTCCATTTTTCCTCTTTGCTGTCATTGTCACCTGCGTCTTAAACTAGTCGGTAAGATTGGACGCTGACTTGCTGTCAGGCCTGCTTGCTTCCTCATTCACCTCTAGTGGAAGAGGGGAAATTTCATGTGCTTCTCTCAAGAGGAAGAGAGGCATCCAGCAAACTTTGTTTCTATTCTTCAGTCTCTTTCTGGATTAATCACATACCCAAGAATGGAATTAGCATTAGGCCGAAAAGGCTCATCTCTTTTGTGGTGGATGGAGCCATTTTACTCTGAGCCAGCTGGGCTCTGAGGAAAGTAACAGATAGAACAGTAGTAAAATAAAGTGGTAGTTTCTGGATTGGGGATCACTTATATCCTCCATAACCCTAAATAAAAAAATTTAATGAGCAAATGCACTTAGTAAGCATGTATTGTCAAGTATAAGCTCGGCACTCTACTAGGTAATTGAAATACAAAGTCAGATAGAACATGTTCTTTACCTTTAGATAATTTAAGGTTTAGTGAGTGAGTCAGACAAGTTAGCAGAATATTAAAATTGTTCTAAAAATCAGTCAGCTGTAACATTTTGACTATAGCTAACACTGCCATATAACAAAGGAAAGTTGTTAAGAGTGTAAATTCTAAGAGTTCTTATCACAAGGAGAAATTTATTTTTCCTTTTTTCTTCTTTCTTTTTTATTGTATCTTTATGAGAAGATGTACGTTAGCTGAACCTATTGTGATAATTGTTTCACACTATGTGTAAATTAAGTCATCATACTGTGCACCTTAAACTTACACAGTGATGTGTGTCTACTATTTTTCAATGAAACTGGAAAAAAATCAGTTGATTAATTGATTAATTTAATCCAAAAGAAAGTGGAAAAAGCGAAAAGGGGAAACAAAGAACAAATGAGACAAGTGAAAAGCAAATAGCAATGATGATGGACTTAAACCTATCCATATCAGTAATCCCATTAAAGGAAAATAGCCTAAACACCCCAATTAAAAGGCCAAGATGATCAGATTGGATAGAACAGCAAAGCCCAACTATATGCTGCCTACAAAAAAATACTTTAATAAATACACAAAATTTAAAAGTAAAAGGATGAGAGGGGTTCAGGATGGGGAACACATGTGCACCCATGGCTGATTCATGTCAGTGTATGGCAAAAACCACTGCTATATTGTAATTAGCCTCCAATTGAAATAAATAAATTAAATTTTTTTTAAAGTGAAAGGGTAGGGAAAGATATACTGTGCTGCTGCTGCTGCTGCTAAGTCGCTTCAGTCGTGTCTGACTCTGTGCGACCCCATAGACGGTAGCCCACCAGGCTCCTCCGTCCCTGAGATTCTCCAGGCAAGAACACCAGAGTGGGTTGCCATTTCCTTCTCCAATGCAGGAAAGTGAAAAGTGAAAGTGAAGTCGCTCAGTTGTGTCCAACTCTTCGTGACCCCATGGACTGTAGCCTACCAGGCTCCTCTGCCCATGGGGTTTTCCAGGCAAGAGTACTGGAGTGGGTTGCCATTTCTTTCTCCGATACTGTGCTAACACCAATCAAAGTAAAGTTAGTGTGAACATGTTAATAGCAGATAAAGTAGACTTCAAGCAAAAATATTGTTAGGAATAAAGAAAGTCACTTCATGATGATAAAGTAGTCAATAAGAAAGAAAACAGCAGCTCTAAACTTCTGCGCATCTAATAACAGAGCTTTAAAATTCATGAAACAAAACTGACATATAAAAACGACAAGGAAACAAATCCACAGTCAGTAACAGTGACTTCAGTATCTCCCAACAATTGACAGCGGCAGACAGAAAATCAGCAGGGATATGGAACACTTCACACCGCTGACCAAGCTGATCTAATTGCATTTATAGAACATTCTAGCCAACAGCGTAATAGACTTCTATTTTCTGCAAGTGCACCATGGAACATTCACCAAGATAGACCATATTCTGGACCACAAAGTAAGTTTGCATAAATTAAAAAGGTTTAAGTTATATTAATGTATGTTCTCTGACCACAGTGAAATTATTGGGCATCGATAAAAGATTTATGGAAAATCTTCAAATATTTGGAAATAGAAGAATTCTGAATAACCCATGAGTCAAAGAAGAAATCAGAAGGGAAATGGGAAATTATTTTGTGCTGAATGAAAATGAAAGCACAACATATCAGAATTTGTGGAATGCCACTAAAGCATTACTTAAAATATTACATTATTAAAATTTTAAGAACTATCAGAAGGACTTCCTTGGTGGTACAGTGGTTAAGAATCCACCTTCAATGCAGGGGATGCAGGTTCAATCTCTGGCCGGGGAATTAAGATCCCGCATGCTGCAGAGCAACTAAGCCCACGTGCCGCAACTAGAGAGCTCGTGTGCTGCAACTACTGAAACCCTCTGAGGATCACAGCAAAAGATCCCACGTGACCCAACAAAGACCCCGGGTGTCCACACTAAGACTAATTGCAGCCAAATGAATTAATTCTTTTAAAAAGCCACCTATTAGGAAAGAGTTTTAAGAAACTAGGAAAATAAGAGGAAATTTGAAACAGATTAAGCAGAAGAGAAGAAATGATAAAGATCAAAGTGGGAGTCAATGAAGTAGAAAGAAATAGAGAAAATCAGTGAAAACAAAACCTGGTTGTTTTGAGAATATCAGTAAAGTTGTTAAATCTCTAATCAGGCTAATCAGAAGTGAAGATGAGAAGATGTTACCGATTTTGGGAATGAGAGAGCTGATACCAGTACAGATCTATAAGTATTAAATAGATAATAAAGGAATATTATGAATACCATGCCAGTAAGTTGAGCAATTTAGGTAAATAGTGGTTTGGAATGTTATGAATCTCAGCAATATGATTATATATATAAATATGTAAGTATATATACCTATGTATTATACATAAATAAGAACATATAAAACGTGAACATATAAAAGACATGTATATGTGCATATATACATACATACATGAACTCACACACATGCATAGATGGGAACTAGATTTCTCACTGTCAGGGGAGTTAAGCCAAGGGGTGAGGTGAACCCTTTGGTACTGGATTAGAATCAGAGACATTAGTGTGAACTCATCTTTAGCTTAATAAGTATACAGTGGATAAGTACAAAAATAATTATAGATGTGTGAATATGTACACATTAATTTCTTAGCTTTGTCTGCTAATAGGTTTAAGAACTATTGACACCCCAGTAGCAGCAAGCACATTTAGCTCCCAGATCTTGGTTTCTAAATACCAGTCCCATAAAAGACTCCTTAGAGAAATGATTGATTCTAGGACTGGAGTAGGCAAGATAGAAGATAAGCCTAGAGCACTTTATAGTGCCAGAAACAAGGAAGTGCCAAAAAAAAAAAGTAAAAGAGTGGGAACACAGATGCCAACCTGAAAAAACTCTCTATGGCTTAAGCTGGAATCCCTTTTTTGAGCAATAAAATACTGTAGTATTGATTAGAACTCAAAAGTATAAAATAAATATACATGAATTCATGCTGATAGAAATGATTACATAAATTAAGGATAGGAGAAGATACAAATTTTCCTTATGGGAAGAGTTCCAAATGGTATTAGGTGAATTCTGCCTCCTTCAGGAGATGGAGCTTAATCTTCCCAACCCCTAGTATGGGATTGGATTTAGTGACTTGCTTCTAAAGAATAGAATATTTAAAGGGGGGAAAAAAAAGAAACTACAGGGCAAAATCTGGCAAATGCTGTCTTATCCAAATGACCAAGGGTAGTATTACTAGTGATGTCAAGTTGATATAAAATATCCTCCAGTATGGGCTTCCCTGGTGGCTTAGACAGTAAGGAACATGTCTACAATGCAGGAGACCCAGGTTCGATCCCTGGATCAGAAGATCATCTGGAAAAGGGAACAGCTACCTCTTCCAATATTCTTGCTTGGAGAAGCCCATGGACGGAGGAACCTGGCAGGCTATAGTCCATGGGGTTGCAAAGAGTCTGACACAACTGAGCAGCTAACACACTTTGACTTTTCATCCTCTGCTATATGACAAGAAAGGCATTTCACCTCTGTGGTATTTCAGAAATAGGCCCACATATGTATGTACAACTGATTTTCAACAAAAGTATAAAGGCAGTTCAATAGAAAAAGGATAGTCTTTCCAACAGATGATGCTGTAACAACAGGATATCACTATGCAAAGACATAAATTCCTGCCCATACTCATGCCCTGTTCAAAAATTATTGTAAAATATGTCATAGACCTAAAAGTAAAATTGAACATCATTAAACTTTCAGAAGAAAATGTAGGACTTTGTTATGTTAGGGAAAGCTTTCTTAGATATGACAACAAAAGCGTGTGATCACATTCACAAGCACTAGGAGTTAGAACATCAACGTATCTTTGTGGAGGACACAATTTAACCCACAGCAACTGTGGTGGTTCCCAGTTTAAAGACTGTTTTCATGTTTAATGCAGGGGAACTGAGAATTTCTCTGTGTACTAAGTACAATTCCCGTACTGTGTATATAAGTAAAGCATCTTCCATATCTTTGCTTGCTTTTCTTTGAAATGTAATGATGGTATTATAATTAATAAATACAGAATTATTTGAAAATATGAGTTTGGTGTAGCTTTTTGGCATTTATTCACTTTGTGGATAATATACCTCTAACTTCTGTTATATATATCTCTGCTTTTTCCATTTTTACTTTTAACAGTTTTTTTAACGGTAGGCTGCAGTCCATAGGGTCGCTCAGGGTCGCTAAGACTCGGACACGACTGAGCGACTTCACTTTGACTTTTCACTTTCATGCATTGGAGAAGGAAATGACAACGCACTCCAGTATTCTTGCCTAGGGAATCCCAGGGATAGGGGAGCCTAGTGGGCTGCCGTCTATGGGGTCTCACAGAGTCGGACACGACTGAAGTGACTTAGCAGCAGCAGCAGCACCTGTTTTACACCACACTTTAGCACTTGGGCTGCAAAGTAATGTTACCTTGGACCTTTGTCTTACAAAGTCTGTTCCTAAAACAGGTCCTTCAGCTTCTTGCTTCTGTGTGTTTCCATAAGGGTTAGAAATGATTTCACAGGATTGAGCTAGGAGACTGCTGTGTCTTCTATGTTCTGTTTACCTTGTACACACAGAAACTCCTCTTGACTTCCAGCCAAACTCCCATGTGGATTCCTTACTATAGATAACTTCATCTTAAGGAAGAAATCAACAGGGAGTGCATACCTTGAGTTACAAGGATATTTTGTTTCAACATTGTTTATTATACTGTAAAACTGGAGCTAGCCTAAATATTTACAAAAGGGAATTGGTTAAGTTAATTAAATAGCGGTATCACAAAGCAGTTATCAAGAATGATCTGGAGCCCTGTTTTTCAAATCTTTATCTCACTTGTAAGTTCAATATATAAAATAAATAAAAGTTAAATAGCTCTGATGTATGGGAAACCCAGAGTCTCCATCTACCCATTTTTGTCCCCTGATGGTCCTAGAATTTTATGCAGCACAGTTTAAAACCATTGCTTTGGTTTAAAAAAAAAAANGGTTTAAAAAAAAAAAAAAAAAAAAGTAGTGATGTAAATTATGTTGATGTTTTATTAAGTTAAAAAAATTGCCAAATAATATGTCTGTTATGCTTTAAGTTTTATAAAAAGAATTTTTATACACTGTGTTTATGCTGTATACAAATACAGTAGTCTGTACCTTGAGAAAAGATAGGGCACATACTCATAAAAATTCTAGGTATTGAGATTATGGAAGAATTTTTGGTTTCTATTTTGTCTTTTTAAATTGTGTACATGTGTTTCTTTGAGAGTAAAAGATATTTTTTTGTATTAAGAAATAGAGAATCATTGCTTAATAGGTAACTTTACATTTTGGGAAGATAATTCCTCAGTTCTTTGTGAGAGAGGAGTTATCTTGAGAATGTTATAAAATACTCTTAGTAGCATAGATTTATTTAGATATTATTAACATCAGTAGTCTTAGGTGTTAAGTTTGTTAAACTAAGTCACATTTTTATCATCCAAGGGAAAAAGCAGAACTGAATGTCAGTAGATTCAAAATGAACTGAACTTTATAAAGCACTGATTCTCAGTTCTGAGATAATGTAAGAAGGTCTAAACAATTTAAATACTCTTTCCCTCCACCTTTTCAGATTAAGTATTGTTGTGACCCATTGTTAATAAGTATACCTCTGCTCTAGTTCCTTGGTTTTAGGTCAAGAAGAACTTTTGTAGAAGAAAGGGTAAAAGGGCATGAATATATCTGATTTTCTCAACTTTGCTCCACAAAATTGCAGGTGGTTTTTTTTTGTTTGTTTTTTTTTTTTTTTGCAGTAGTTTGAAAGTTTGGAGTTTTCAGGTTTGGCAGCAGAAAGTATGGTTTTACAATAAACTTAAGTGGATAGCTAAGAGAAATTGAGTTGTTATTATTTGATTGCAAAACCAAAGTATTTATGAATAGAAATCTCCCTAGTTTTAAAACCAAAATTTTCATCAGAGCATTTGTTATATACATGTCAAGTAAAGGTATTTTCAATGAAAATTAATTTTCTCAGAAGAAAATAAAACATTTTTATGGATGTGGAAGGAGTGTTATATAGAAAATTTAATTGTAATGAAACTGGCTGTCCATCAGTTTGTTTTGTATTTTATATTCATATAGCCTCAAAATTTTCATTATTTATGGAAATATCTCACCAGCTAAGGAAGATGACTTAAATATAAGGTAATCAAAATCCTTATGCATAATGCATTATTTACATAAATTTTTAAAAGTGTAAATGGAAAACATAGAATATGCTCAATCCTTATTCCCTTAAAGTTCTTCCCAGAAAATGTATAAGATTTTAATTTCCTCAAAAGAAATAGACCTGTGTTGGTTTAGATCAAGAAAATTGTGAACATTTTTATCGTATGTGGGAACTAAATATATACTTTTCTTATTCGGTGTATTTTCTTGTCCTGTGATTTTGGGGCATTACTTGGTTAAATACAGCTATGGCAATGAGTAGGCTTCTTGTAGTCAAGGAATGAGTACACACTGTGTACACCAACACCTGAAGTTAAGCAGAGATCAAGAATAATACTCTGTGATTTGGGAGTTAATGTAGCTTTGGTGGTTTTTGCTTATCCCAAGATTTTAGAAATGAAATCCTATTACTGTTGTGTTGACACTTGATAAGTATTCAAGAGCACTTAAGAGAAATCCATTATAATTTGTTTTCTTGTTTAATTGGTAGTCCTTGCTATATACAATGCTATTTTTAAGTGATATTAATTTAAATTTTTTATATAATAGAAAATAATTTTTTATATAATAGAAAAAATGTTGACATGCTATTTTATATTTTATTAAATTGTCCAAGTATCTCAATGGCACTTCAATGCAAAAGGTAAAAAGCTAACAACTAAGGATTTCTACTTTTTCAGAAGCACAGTTGTATCTTTTGCCAAATTTCAAGAAAGAAGCTTATTCCTACAAATTTTATATAATTGTCACTGCAGCTTACAAAATTTGAGCATTTAATATTAGTATATGTTAATGTAAATTCTTGTTGGGAAACATCCCCATCCCAGGTTAGGAGGCCTTTCTCTCTCTCTCTCATTTTTATTGTCACAAACAAATCCTGAAAGAGGGAATTGTGAAACAAGGTTAAGGTTTAAATTTCTATCTATAATATAAGGGGAAAAATTGGAAGCAGTGACAGATTTTATTTTCTTGGGCTTCAAAATCACTGCAGATGGTGGCTGCAGCCATGAAATTAAAAGACGCTTGCTCCTTGGGAGGAAAGCTATGACAAACCTAGACAGCATATTAAAAAGCAGAGACATCACTTTGCTGGCAAAGGTCCATATAGTCAAAGCTATGGCTTTTCCAGTAGTCATGTGTGGATGTGAGAGTTGGACAGAAAGAAGGCTGGGTGCCAAAGAATTGATGCTTTTGAGTTGTGGTGCTGGAGAAGACTCTTGAGAGTCCCTTGGACAGCAAGATCAAACCAGTCAATCCTAAAGGAAATCAACCCTGAATATTTGTTGGAAGAACTGATGCTGAGGCTGAAGCTCCAATACTTTGGCCACTTGATGCAAAGAGCCAATTCATTGGAAAAGACCCTGGGAAAGATTGAAGGCAGGAGAAGGGGACTACAGAGGATGAGATGATTAGATAGCATCACCAACTCAATGGACATGAGTTTGGGCAAACTTCAGGAGACAGTGAAAGACAGAGTAGCCTGGCATGCTGCAGTCCATGGGGTTGCAAAGAGTCAGGCACGACAACTTTGCAGTTGACCAACAACAACCCTGTCTAAAGAAAATCATGCATTGACCCTATAAGTCCTGAGATTATTCTGTAGAGTCCAGTTTCTTGCTGATTTTTGTTTAATGTGTCTGATGTTTTGACTGGTGTTGAATGGTATGAGAATACTTAAGTAGTTTGAAGGTCTCAGACTTTTTTCAGATGTTTTTTAAAACCCCCTCCTTTTTTTTTTGAGTAATTTGAAGTCTTAAAAAGACACTGTAAGTTAATAGTGATACTCATGATCTCAAAGGAAATTTAGTTAGAAACCTTACAGGAAATACAAAAGTGATAATGTTCCAGATTATCAATAAAGAGATGAAAGTTTAATAAGCTGTTATTTTCTCTTATGACTTACTTTTCCCAGTTCAGAAGCAACCAATATGAAATGTATAATATCTCTGACAGAGAATTAAAATAATTTAGAATTAACTATTTGATTTGTCAAAGTATGTCCACAAAAACAAGAGACATTTACTTAGCATCTGTCTTATGCTTGAAATTCTTCAGTAAAAGTGGCAGTATACTAAGCTATGTTTAAAAAGTTAATTTGAGATCTTACATTACATTCTAGTGAATCATTTTTGGATCTACACCGAACTGACCTCCTTCTTCCTTGTCATGCTGTGGTTTGTATCGCAGGGTCCAGAAGTTTAAAACTAATAACACCATGAAAAATTCTCCATGACTCATCCTGTCAGCTGTAGCTTCTGCTTTAGAGTCTTTCTGATAGAACTAATTATTGTTTTATTGCCAGCTCTGCTAAACTTTTCATGCTTTGGATCTGTATGCTAACAAAAAAGCACAGTGGTGGACACTGTTCAGACTCTTTTTTTTTTGTCTAGAACCAAAATTTTTAGTTCCTTTAGCAACTCTGAGCTTGACCAGTTATAAATTATAGGTGGCAAAAGGATTTATGACTGGTATTTTGTTTTCTTTTTTTTAGTGGGAGGGAAGTGGTGGTGGTTGTTTACTGCTTTTGGTTCTGTGTGTCTTGCTGTCCAGAGACGTAAAGATTCAGTTGACAGTCGGCTGACATCGGTACTGTGCTCTGGATCGCATGCTTTTCAGTACTGCGTATTGTAGGCAAGCATCCTTATAAGCTGTCTTCGTTTATTATTTTGTGAAAAATGAGATAATAACTTGAGCTAACTTGTTCATATTCATGTTAGAGTACTTTCAAAATTAAGTGCTTTGCTTCAGGTTATTTAAATTAGTTTTTAGAAATAGATAAATGAAAAACTCAGTTTACGTCCAGGACACAGACTACCTTAATCATTCTTGATATTTTAAAGGAGATGAAGAAATGCTGGACTCTTTACTAAATGGCAAGTAAAGTCAACGTAATTTCACTTTGTTTTTAAAAAAAAATCACTGATCTTACTTGCCAGAATTAAAAGTTTTGGTTATAATCTGATTTTTTTTCTTAACCTGTAGCAACTAGGAAATTTGGTAACTTGAGTATTGACATTAATTTTATATAATATGACTTGGCAAGTTAAGTTTAGAGTGCACTTCTATGGATTTTACTGAGCTAAAAAGCTATTTGAGTGTTAGTCTTTATTTTTCTTTTCTATTGAATTTGAAGTCATGCCACTAAAATTCAGAATTTATATTTGTTCTTCCTGATTATTGTTGTTGAGTCACTCAGTCGTGTCCAACTCTTTGCGAGCCCATGGACTGCATCACACAAGGTTTCCGTGTCCTTCACCATCTCATGTTGAAGCTCATGTCCATTGAATCTGTGATGCCAGCCAACCATCTCATCCTCTGTTGTCCCGTTCTCCTCCTGCTTTCAATCATTCCCAGAATCCAATAGGTCCAATCCAAAGAGTCTTTTCCAATGAGTTGGCTCTTTGCATCAGTGGCTAAAGTATTGGAGCTTCAGCTTCAACATCAGTCCTTCCAGTGCATATTCAGGATTGATTTCCTTTAGAATTGATTGGTTTGATCTCCTTGCTGTCCAAAGGACTCTCAGAAGTCTTCTTCAGCACCACAGTTGGAAGGCATCAGTTTTGCAGTGCTCAGCCTTTTTTATTGTCCAGCTCTCATATCCATACATGACTATTGGAAAAACAATAGCTTTGTCTATATGGATGTTGGTAGGCAAAGTAATGTCTGTTTTAAATATGCTGTCTAGGTTTGTCGTTGCTTTTCTTCCGAGGAGCAACTGTCTTTTAATTTCATGGCTACAGTCACCATCCACCGTGATTTTGGAGCCCAAGAAAATAAAGTCTGTCACTGTTTCCAGTATTTCCCCATCTATTTGCCATGAAATGATGGGACCAGATGCCATGATCTTAGTTTTGTGTATATTGAATTTTAAGCCAACTTTTTCATTCTCATCTGTCACCTTCATCAAGAGACTCTTTAGTTCCTCTTCGCTTTCTGTCATTAGGATGGTATCATCTGCATATCTGAGGTCACTGATATTTCTCCCCACATTCTTGATTCCAGGTTATGATTCATCCACCCCAGCATTTCAGGTGGTGTACTCTGTATATTCCCCAGTGGCTCAGACAGTAAAGGATTCGCCTGCAGTTCAGGAGACCTGAGTTTGATCTCTGGGTCAGGAAGATCCCCTGGAGAAAGAAATGGTAACCCACTCCAGTATTCTTGCCTGGAACAATCCCATGGATGGAGGAGCCTAGCAGGCTACAGTCCATGGGGTTACAAACAGTTGGACATGACTGAGCGACTAATATACTTCTGCATATAAGTTAAATATAAGTTAAATAAGGTTGACAGTATACAGCCTTGACATACTCCTTGCCCAATTTTGAACCAGTCCATTGTTCCATGTCCAGATCTAACTGTTGCTTCTTGACCTGCATACGGGTTTTGCAGAAGGCAGATAAGATGGTCTGGTATTCTCATCTCTTTAAGAATTTTCTGTAGTTTGCTGTGATCTACACAGTCAAAGGCTTTAACATAGTCAATGAAGCAGAAGTAGATGTTTTTCTAGAATACTCCAGCTTTTTCTATGATCTAGTGGATGTTGGCAATTTGATCTCTGGTTCCTCTGCTTTTTCTGAATTCAGCTTTTACTTTTACGAGTTATTGATTCACAGACTGTTGAAATCTAGCTAGAAGGGTTTTAAGCATTACTTTGCTAGCATTTGAAATGAGTGCAATTAAATGGTAGTTTGAACATTCTTTGGCATTGCCCATCTTGGGATTGGAATGAAAACTGACATTTTTGCAGTACTGTGGCCACTGCTGAAGTTTTCCTAATTTTCTGGCATATTGAGGGCAGCACTTTCACAGCATCATCTTTTAGGATTTGAAATAGCTCAGCTGGAATTCCATCACCTCCACTAGCTTTGTTCATAGTGATGCTTCCTAAAGCCCACTTGACTTCACATTCCAGGATGTCTGGTTCTAGGTGAGTGATCACACCATCATGGTTATCTGAGTCATTAAGATCTTTTTTGTATAATTCTTCTCTGTATTATTGCCACCTCTTCTTAATATCTTCTGCTTCTGTCAGGTCCTTTTTTGTGCCTATCTTTGCATGAAATGTTCCCTAGGTATCTCTAATTTTCTATAAGAGATCCCTAGTCTTTGCCATTCTTTTGTTTTCCTCTGTTTCATTGCATTGTTCACTCAAAAAGGCTTTCTCATCTCTCCTTGCTCTTCTCTGGAACTCTGCATTCAGCTGGTATATCTTTCCTTTTCTCCTTTGCGTTTGTCTTCTCTTCTCTTCTCAGCTATTTGTAAGGCCTCCTCAGACCACCATGTTGCCTTTTTGCATTTCCTTTTCACCAGGCTCCGCTGTCCCTGGGATTTTCCAGGCAAGAACACTGGAGTGGGTTGCTATTTCCTTCTCCAGTGCATGAAAGTGAAAAGTGAAAGTGAAGTCACTGAGTCGTGTCCAACTCTCAGTGACACCATGGACTGCAGCCCACCAGGTTCCTCCATCCATGGGATTTTCCAGGCAAGAGTACTGGAGTGGGGTGCCATCGCCTTCTCCAGTAATGTCACTAGTTCTTCCTAATAGCTACTAGTAATTAAATGCTTAATATGCACAAGGCAGTGCTTCTTATTTAATGCTTCTCAGTTTATGATTTACTCCTCAAAACGAAGTGGTGAGTTCAGTATTGGTATTATCACTGTTCTACAAATGATTCTTAGCGAGGTTAAGCAACTTGCCCAAGTTCCAATACCTTTTCACTGTAGAACCAAAATATGAACCTTGTGTTTTTTTCTGAGGAGTCCTTGAACCTAAGGTATTGAGATCACATGTAATTATCATTGACTGTACTGTAACAATACTTTGGCCACCTGATGCGAAGAGCTGACTCATTGGAAAAGACCATGATGCTGGGAAAGATTGAGGGCAGGAGGAGAAGGGGGCAACCGAGGATGAGATGGTTAGATAGCATCACCGACTCAATGGACATGAGTTTGAGCAGCTCTGGGAGGTAGTGAAGGACAGGGAAACCTGGTGTGCTGCAGTCCGTGGGGTCGCCAAGAGTTGGAGATGACTTTGAGACTGAACAATGACAGGACTGTAACAATACTGGAATAGTCTATTTTTTGCACTCAGGTTTATTATCATTTTATGAGGAGCTGAGCCTAAGAATTATCTTAATTGTTAACCTGTTTTGCAGAATTCTTTGTCTAGTAACTTTACTCACTGAAATGATTTTTCTCTTGAATTTTACTATTACTAAAATCAGGATGTATGTTACAATGGAATTTTTGAGAATTCTAAATTTAGTAGCTAACATTGTTTGAATGTTAATAAAAGCTTGACCACTCTCCAGTGTAGGTGAAATTTCCTTAACTTCCTCCCCTTCATTTCGGTCTCCCATTATTAAGAACCATCCAGATCTCAAATTCCTCATCATAACTAAACCCAGGGGAGAAAAATCTAATATCTTGGAGGAAACAGAATAGGAATTAAGGTTTGCCTGTGATATCCCCATTTCATCTTTCAGAATGCTTCTCATTGGAGTGGTATCCAAAGGCTAGCTTTTGTCTCACCAAAATCAATAAACGGAAAATATAATTTTTAGTAGGCTATTTATTACAAGCAAATATGTCGTAACATCACTTCAGCACTTCTTTGCAGTTTTTTTTTAATCCAGAAATAATTCTCTGTAATGGTCTTAAAGCTTTTAGGTTTTAAGATCTCTCTTTTTAAAAAAAATTATTTATTTTTGTCTGCACTGGGTCTTCATTGACGCGTGTGCTTTTCTCTAGTTGCGGAGAGCAGGGACTGCTCTTTGTTGAGGTGCACGGACTTCTCATCACTGTGGCTTCTCTTGTTGCGGAGGACGGGCTCAAGACTTGTGGCACGTGGGCTTAGTTGCTCCATAGCATGTGGGATCTTCTCAGACCAGCAATCAAACCTGTGTCCTCTGCACTGGCAGGCAGATTCTTTACCACTGAGCCACAGGGGAAGCCCTGAGTTTTTAAATCTTAAAAACAGTTATGACATCATGTATATGTATATATGTATCATAGAATCATTAAACCTGACTAAGAAATGAAAGTCTTATTCCAATATATATATTAATTGCAGGTTAGGATTGTTTAATTACCGAATAACATTTCCCTCTACACTATTTAACATATTGGGAGAAGTGTGAAAATAAAAAATTGGGGGAAGCCTCTGTATATTGTTACCTAATGATTTAATACTAAAGCTCAGAACTAACAAAGAAAAGGCATCCTGAGTCAAGTGAGTCAACGTGTTGTGGCATTTAAGGCCCTTGGTTAGGATTTTTGGCATGCAAGTATGCTTAGTATGCTTAGACGACAGAGGATGAGATAGTTAGATGGCATCACCAACTCAATGGGCACGAGTTTGAGCAAGCTCTGGGAGATGATGAAGGACAGGGAAGCCTGGTGTGCTGCAGTCCATGCGTGCATGCATGCTAAGTCGCTTCAATTGTATCCAACTCTTTGCGACTCCATGGACTGTAACCCCCCAGATTCTCTGTCTGTGGGATTCTTAGGGCAAGAATACTGGAGCGAATTGCCACGCCCTTCTCCAGGGAATCTTCCCAACCTGGAAATCAAACTCATGTCTGCCTGTGTTTCCTGCATTGCAGGCGAATTCTTTTCCCACTGAGTCACCTGGGAAGCTGCAGTCCATGGGGTCGCAAAAAGTCAGATACAACTTAGGGACTGCACAACAACCAAGGCACCATATCCTGGTGGCTCAGACTCCTGGGAGCCCTTTCGTTTATCTGTTATGATTCTTCATATTGGCACTTTGACTTTGTCATATATCTAGCAAAATACATATAGACGTATATAAATAAACACAAACATACTCATTGTTGGCTAAATGTCCAAGTCATCAACAGGATATTTTCAAAATCCAGACGCATTTGATTAGCCACATCTAATGTTATGTCAGCATTCGCACACAGCTGTTTCTACTTAAATACCTAACCAGATGAGATTTTAACAATTTTTTGATTGGACTACACAATGGACAGAGACTTGGAAATATGGGAGTTTTGTACACCAGAGTTGTTTTATCAGCCTAGTGTTGGGCTACTGTGTTGCTTAGAATATGGCCATTTCTCAGTCGTTAGCCTCCCTTTCTGTAGCATTTAGTAGTAGTATCTCTGCTTTGTTGGTCCCTAGGACAGCTCTTTCTCTATTGTGATTTATCTTCTTTATCTCCTTCATCAGCTCTCACATCCTGTCTCAGTTGTTCAGAAACTAGGTTTCTTTTCCCCAGGATTTGATCCTTGGTGTTTTCTCTTTTATGTGCTGTTTTAAATTCAGTGACCATCAGTAGGTTGGTGACACAAATCTACAACTCTAGCCCCAAGTTTTTCTTTGGGGTTCTAGTTTCTGCTTCTAGCTGTCTCATTACATCTCCATGTCAGTATCCAGGAGGTGGTAGTGATTTTACAAAACTGTGGGATTCTGTTGGTGATGTTCTTAGCTAGAGCTGATGGAAGAAGGCCCTTGACTTTGTTACTTACATGCATATACGACGTCACATGCGTATGTACATGTATATTTGTTTGTTTTACCACATATTTTAAAGTGGAATTTGGTGACTAGAGAAAAAGTATTGTGATGTAAAGATTTTCTTGAGAAATTTCTTTGTACTTGGGGACTGTGGTAAGTCAATTGCAATAAGGAAGTTGTACTGTGAGGTAGCCCTTCTTATTTCATTTTTGTCCTCTTTCCTTTCCTTTCCATTCCCTTGTAAGAGAAAATAGCTCAGGAAACTGGTTCACAATCAGTAGTCTGGGAACTTCCGGTTTCTTTACCAGAATCTCCCTGGATGATGCAGTTTCTGACGCAAGCGGCATTGTTCTGGGATAGGAGTTTTTAATATAATGGTTGTCAGGCCAAGTGGCTAAGGTTGCTAACTGCAGGTATTATCCTTTGCAGAAATTCATTTGGGAATTCTTTATTGCCAACTTTTATGTTCATCTTTTTTTTTTAAATTATTTTAATTGGAGGATAATTACTTTACAATATTGTGATGGCTTTTGCGATTCTTTCAATCTCAATCCCATTCCCTCCCGCCTCCTCCAGCAAGTAAGGTTGGACTACTTAGGAACTCTTATTTCTGAAGATTTTATAATCTTTTTTAATCAATGTATTCTTTAGAGCAGTGTCCTCTCTCTTAGTCCAGAACCTCTATTTCTTGTCATGCCTACCTGGGTTGTAAGTTAATATTCTGTAACTTATTAGCGAAGTTTTTAGAGTCTCTTTTTTCTTTAGATCAATTATAATTTACATGGGAATTAAAGGGAATTATAATTAAAGTTATATTTAGACTAAGTTTTCTTTTTAAGCTAAACTACCTCCATGCCAAATAAAATAGTCAAGTATCATTGTTTTATGTTTATTTCTTCTTACCCTTAATAATGTACTTCCCTGGTGGCTCAGTGATACAGAATCTGCCTGCAATGCAGGAGACACGGGTTCTATCCCTGGGTGAGGAAGATCCCCTGGAGGAGGAAATGGCAATCCATTCCAGTATTCTTGCCTGGGAAATCCCATGAACAGAGGAACCTGGTGGGCTACAGTGCATGGAGTCACAAAAAGAGTCAGACACAACTTAGTGACTAAACAACAACCCTTACTAATAGTCTTTAAAAAAATTACTGATATTCTTAATAAACCCTGTTCTTATTACCTAGACTAAATAATCTTTACATGAAATAGTATAGGTTGAGATAATTATAGAAATGACAGAGATGAGAAGAAGAATGGAAGTGTGAGAACATTCCTTTAGACTTAGGTTAGTATTTATGTATAGCGTCAAATTCTTATCAGGAAGCCTCCAGAAATATTCTTTTAAAAAGACAACCAGGAGGAAAAGTTGTAGTTCTTCTTGCTTACAGAACTGAAAAAAATGTTAAAGTACCTTTTGTTTTCTACTTTTGGAACTTGTTTGTACTAACTGATAGTACTTCAATGGTAGTTTTTTCTAGATTTCTGTTATTACAGAAATAATTGAATGGGGAATATTTATGGTAAACATAAATAAAGATCTTGATTTGATCATGATCAAAGGTTAGACACAGACCAGTAGAGCAGTAATCAGGACCCAGATATTTTGGATGGGGAAAGGTGAAGAAGGAACTTTCTTTCTAGGAAAAGTAAATATAGTATTTATATTACAATATTTATAATGGTGACTTCTAGCTTCCATTTTTTAAGTCTGTAAAATAGATATCTTCATAGATATTTTTAGAATTAAAAAATATTATATGTGAACAGTTTAGAATAGTGCTTAGCATCTACTAAGCCCTCAATAAACGTAGCTAATGCTATTATTATTTGGATTTTTAAAAAGAGAACCCATACTCAGGGACAGCTGATGGTAAATGCACCTGCAATTTAAGATTTAAAAAAGTAGTTAAGACATTAAAAAATGTATCCAGTTCCACTTGTTTGTTGAATCTTGCCTTGGTTCTGGTTTTATAGAATTAATGAACTTAATAACAATCTTACAAGTGAAATAACTACATCTAATCTTTTTGTTTTTTCTTTGTTTCAGGTTTCCCCTCAAAAAACCTATAAGGTAAGTTGTTCAGTTGCATTTCATATGTTTAGGTTCAATGTTACTTAGAAATGTTCCTTTGAAATTATGGTGTATTTTCGTGGTTTTAGAAAATGTGGATTTAAGTAGTTTAAAATTTCAAAATGTTTTACAAGTTTGAAATATAACAGGTGTTGCATATTTTTTCTGGAAGATGGCATTATTTTGATAACATTTCTAATGTTTTTAATATAAGCATTTTAAAAGTTTGTTCAAATTGATACTTAAGGTCACTCCCTATGAAGAGATTTAATTTCAAAATCTTTTGTGACTGTTTTAAGTTGTGAGTAGCTTGGGGAGTGTAAATGGATTGCCAGTTCTGATGTGTTTTATAACTTGGGTGACTGTAACTGCCTTTAGTTAATGAACTTTGACAAACTGAATTAGTTAGTTACCCTAAGAAAGTAAAGGAAAAAAATCCAAAGTGTCCATATATTTCTGTGCCTGTATCTATATCTTCATATTTATTCATTTCCTGGAATTAAGTGCCTCTTCCTGAGTACTTGTTCTTCAGCATCTCTTTTCTCTCTGATCTTAATTGTCATAAATATTATTTAAAATGTAGGTAGTGTGTCATTCCTAATTATTATGGTACTTTTATCATTTTTTAGTGATGGCATAGTCCAAGGTACCAATACTCATCTTGGCATTTCAGTTAATTAGTAATGTATGTGTTACAGTAGTGGTCTTATTTGCTGCCCAGTCATTATCTGATCAAGTGTAATATGGTAGGGCATAGGAAAAACAATCATTCTAATGTCATCTGGGGCTTGCAAAAAATATGTCTGTGGCACGAACTGTAGGCAGGCTTTAAAAGAGCCTTGCTTAAGATTTTTTTTTTTAAACTGTTCTCATCTATGCTGTATTTACACAGTGTTTTTGAACCTGACCATAGTAAACACTGGGTTGGGGACTATGTTTAATTACTTTTCAGTACTGTTTTTTATCTGTTAAATTTGAATAATAGTGATCAACCTGTGAAGGCCACTAAGAGATTTTAAGCAGTTATTTCTCAGAATAAAATACACCTTATTACTAAATGCTGTGCTGTGCTTAGTCACACAGTCTTGTCCACCTCTTTGCGACCCCATGAACTGTTGCTTGCCAGGCTCCTCTGTCCATGGGATTCTCCAGGCGAGACTACTCTAGTAGTCTTCCTCCAGGGGATCTTCCCAACCCAGGGATCCAACCTAGGTCTCCCACATTGCAGGCGGATTCTTTACTGATTGAGCCACCAGGGAAGCTCAAGAATAATGGAATGGGTAGCCTATCCCTTCTCCAGGGAGTCTTCCCTACCCAGGAGTCGAACTGGGGTCTCCTGCATTGCAGGTGGATTCTTCACCAGCTGAGCTACCAGGGAAGCCCTTATTGGTAAATACTGCTCATTATTTTAAAGCACTTTTTGTAACCAGCTAAATAGACTCTGTATTAAACATAGCACAGACTGAATTTTAAAACATTTTGAAAAATATGAATTAGGTTTATGAGACCTAAGGTAAACTCATTTATTGGTTTCTCTTTGTAAGATGCACTTGGGATTTTTAAATTGTTTTTGTTACAGTGATTTTTTTTTTTTTTTTTTAGTAAATATTTCATTGCTTTTATTTAACTTAGGCATGGAAGTATTTTGAACCGAGAGTCACCAACAGATAAGAAGCAGAAAGTTGAGCGCAGTACATCACATGATTTTGACCCCACAGGTAACACACTTTGTTCTGCCAAAGAATACTGAGACTGGTGAAGTTTCGAATAATACACCTTCAGCTACATGACTGCCTGCAACACCCAGGAGTAGCTGTTTGATCTATTTAAGACTCTCCTTCCTCTTCAGTTACATAATATGAAACCTTTGCACTCAGAAGGAATACAGGCATTTTTAACTTTCAACACTATGGATTCTACTATGGAAGCATCATTGCAGACTGTGTTATATTTTTAAATAATAATGATAATAGAAATAGTTATATCATAATTGGAAATTTTGGTCAGACCAAGGACTTATTAGCAAGGTAAATCCTAGGTATGAACGGTAGTATGTTTATGAAACCAACATTGTAATCAAGGCTATAACAACTACATATTCTGTAGTCAATTAAAAATTCAGATGTGATCACAGTAAATTGGAGAATTAGATAGAATAATTCAAAATTAATGATTGTCTCACTTTAGAGTAAGTAGGTGAATAGAAATCCCTTTTTCTTCAAAAAGTATTCTAAACTCAGAGCTGTTTTTCAACTTCATTAGTGTTGATATTTCCTAGAATTTTCATGCTAGTGTACTTTTGACTATTTATATTCTTAATTTTGTATATAGGTTGAACCCTTCTTGTAATATATAGGCTTTGGTTTTCCCTTGTAAACTCACTCAGTATTTAATTTATAAAAATTGCTTGATAGATTTGCTTTTGTCATTTGAAATTTATTCTCTGGGCATATACTGTTTTATTCACTTAGACATCCCATGACAAAAGATAAAGTAAGTAAATACTAAGGTCTCAGATACATAAATATAATGTATCTATTTTTTGGTATTTTCACTTAGAAATAACATTTTTAATAGAGTGTTTTTTGTATCCAAGATGTTTCATAGTTTAGTATAAACCACTAGTGCACTTTGAAAAACATAAATATTACCTGGTAAGGGAAGAATGGGAAGTGAACAGCTACTGAACCTTGGGTGGTAGGTTAAAAATGAAATCCCAGTCATCAATTTAGGAGGCTTTGGTGGTGGGAGTACGTAATATGTAACTTCTGGATCTCTATTAAGAAATAATTCTTTGTTTTTGACACCTCATTTTGATGTCATAGGACTCCAAGGCTTTCATTTATTGATTAGTTTTGTCTTGATAACTAGGGTCACAAAGTTTCTGTCCTATACTCATCGAAGCCATTAAAGTCTTATTAGATCAACTTACTCTGTATTGTTCATCTGTGATGTGCCCATCTCCAAAGACAGATTAGCAAAGTGGAACCCAGTGTTTCACAATGAGATTATTACAGCTTTTAGTGCTTTTGTCGTCTCTACAATTGTCAGATAATATATTTTGTAGAATTCTCATGTGTTGTTTTGTTTGAACATATTTTTATTGCACTGTCTTTTCTTCAACAAATCTAAAATGTCATTTACCTGTGCTGTTCGCGACTATTCTAAGGGCTGTCACCTGTGATGTTCATACTTTGTGTTTGCACGATTTAACTTGATCATGATTCATTCTTTTTTTTTTCCCCATGAATTTTCCCCCTTACATTTGGTCTCCATATTTTCTATATCTCTCTCCTTTTCTCCCACTCTTGTGCAGATAGCTCCTCCAAGAAGACAAAGTCTAGTTCAGAGGAGAGTAGATCCGAGATATATGGTAAGCTAATGTAGCCAATTCAGCCTTGCACCTTTGGAGCTTGCTTCATGCTGTTTCATTTTTCTTTTTTTAACTGCAGTCTTCTTGTGTCTGCTCTGCATGGCATGATCTCCTGCAGGGAAAGGGAGCCTGGGGTTTTAATGTGGCTGTGATGTGGAAGCTTAAGATTGCTAGAAACTAACATTATAGAGGAAGAACAGGTACATTGCCCATCTTCTCTTTCATCTTGTTTTTGTTAGGAAGGTGATCTCTAAGATGTTTGGGTCGAGTTTCTGCAAATAACATGAATGAGCTTTGAATTCTTGACGTTTTCTTCCCATGTCCCATTGGCAGAGTTTGGATCATGTGGAATTTCATCATTCCTACCAGTCTTCTCCTCTCAGTCTAGTCCCAGTGTAGTTTAGATGTGTTAGCAGCTCTTCAGAATTTTTATTTTATTTTTTATTGCTTCTTTCTTTTTAATTGCCTCATCATCTGGAAGTGCTGTACTTGTATAATTTATCTACAAGAGCAAAAATAACTTAAGTGTTTTATTTTTGTAGATGAAGAATGTTTCTGCCTTTCATAAGTTTCCTCAAAGCTTATTCTGAATGGGAAAATTTCAAAATGGCCCCTCTAAAAAATAATCTCCACAAAGAGCAGGTTTAACCTGAATGGTCAAGTCTTGCAGCAGATGCTTGAAACACTAATATTTCCAGGCTGTGTTCTGTCTTCCAAAGATAACATAAACCCTGTTTGTGTAGTTCTCACATATTTTTCTTTTTCCTTTGCATAATTTTACCTGCCCTTTTTTTCTTGTTTTGGCATCTAATTAGTGTTTTGAGAAAAGTGAATAAGAGAAGCACTGCCTGGAACCTAGACTTTTAAAATAATCTTTGAAAGACTAATAAGTTTTTCTTTTTTAAGAAGATTCGAAATTTGGCCTCAGAGAAAAACCAGGTCTTCTTCAATAGAGCCAAAACCTATCAAGTAGAGGTTTCTCCAGGTGCAGCTGTTTCCTAGCTTGATTAATACATGAAAGGAAAAAAATAGGTAAAAATGCCCCCTTTCTCTTTTAAGACACTTGAACACATGCTATCAGATACTGTTTAGTATTATGAGGCCTGTGTTTGGTTATAAATCAGTTGATGCTTCTGTGTTAGGTACATACCCATAGTTCTTTGCTTGGGTTTATGTGACTAGTACTTTTTCTGTGCAGTTTAAACCTTTCACATTAGTTCAGCAGGAAATGTGTACCATGCCATATGGCATGTCAGATTCATGCTTTTTTCTTCCTTCCAAAGTATTTGGCTCCTCATAATTTCTTGAGACTCTGTCTTTCTGTTCTATATAAAGAGCTTCCTATGGTTTATTCTCTCCTTAGGAATGTGAACACTCTCTTTATAGCACCATTCTTTTCCAGTAACCTTTGCAATGTTGTAATTTCATCTCCCCCTCATTTTCCTAGATCTGTGGTATGTATGCTGTTTGCTTTGGATGAGACTAACAATTTAGGAATCCATGGCTAGAAATAGTATACTAATATTTTTCTTACCAGCGATAGGAATACTAACGCTAGTTCAGACATGCCATTGGCTTGGTAGTAACAGAAACATTTTAAGTGGTAATGGGGAAGTAAGGTGTGGCTTCTCTGTGTTTGTTTCTTGAGAACCCTTGAAATACCTTTTTTGGAAGGAACTAAGCCATGAGTTCTCAAAAAGCACTTTTGAGAGGGATGACTTGATCAGAACAGAGTTAGCATGCTAACTTAAACCTCGTTGACATTACAAATATTTTATCACCAGTGTGAAAAGACTTCTTCAGACTCTGTGCAATTAGCGTGGGTGAAAAGGAGTATCTGGAGAGTTTTGGAAAGTTTAGAAATACTGGAGTATGACTTGAGTAGAATCATAGCAACTGGTGACATTGCTTTAGTGTAGGGTCTCTTAAGCAAGGAGATCCAACCAGTCCATCCTAAAGGAAATTATTCCTGAATATTCATTGGAAGGACTGATGCTGAAGCTGAAACTTCAATACTTTGGCCACCTGATGCAAAGAACTGACTCATTTGAAAAGACCCTGATGCTGGGAAAAATTGAAGGCGGGAGGAGAAGGGGATGACAGAGGATGGGATGGTTGGATGGCATCACTGACACAATGGACACGAGTTTGAATAAACCCTGGGAGTTGGTGATGGACAGGGAGCCCTGACGTGCTGCACTCCAGGAGGTTGCAAAGAGTCGAACATGACTGAGCAACTGAACTGAACTGAGGATCTCTTAACAAGCCTACTTTTAACTTTTGAGATTATCTTCTCTTGGGGTAAAATTTGTTAGCTGGATACTTCACACAGATACTCGTCATTCACTTACAAATTATTTATTTTAAATTTTCCTAGCCATTTTTAGAGCCATTTTGTGAGATGGATTTACTTTGCTCATTTTAAGAGGAAATCAAATGTTTGGTTTGTATTCACTTCTTTGTTAAGCTTCTGCCCAGTGCAGTAGGTCAATATTTGTTCCTTTTCCCCTTATTTTCCTCTCAGAACATTTTGGAGTCTTTTGACCATATACAGATATATTTTCTGATCTGCAATTTTAATGATATTTAATTTTATGTTTTCCTTACTGTAATGGAGAAATTTTGTGTTGTTTGAGGAATGTGAGAAATTTAGCAAGGGAATTTTGAGTTAGTCTACAGCTTCTCCCTAATTTCTGTCTTGGTGTCCTGAAAAGATCTCAGCTGATGATATTATGTGTAAGAAAATAAGCTATGTCTTTTTGAATCTGTGTTAGTTCGCTGGGACTTCTATAGCAAAATACTAGAGACTTGACTTAAACAAGAGTTGTATTTTCTCAGTTTGGAGACTAAAAATGTGAGATCAGGCTGCCAGCAGCTGCCAGCATTAGTTCTGGTGAGAGCTCTTCTTCTGGTTTAAAGATGGTCACCATCTTGCTTCGTGCTTGTGTGGTGTTTTCCTTGGTGCAAGCGTGTGTAGAGGGGGAAAGAGAAAACAAGCTCTTTGGTATCTCGTAAAGATACTAATCCCAGCATGAGAGTTTCACTCTTAATGATCTTGAAAGTGAAAGTGAAGTCACTCAGTCTTGTCTGACTCTTTGCGACCCTGTGGACTGTAGCCCACCAGGCTCCTCTGTCCATGGGAGTCTCCAGGCAAGAATATTGGAGTGGGTTGCAATTTCCTTCTCCAGGGGATCTTCTCGACCCAGGGATCGAACTTAGGTCTTCTGCATTGCAGGCAGACGCTTTAACCTCTGAGCCACTGGGGAACTTAACCCTAATTCCTCCTCAAAGGGCTCATTCATCTCCAGATACTGTCATGTTGAGGGTTAGGACTCAGCATGTGAATTTTGTGGGGGTTACACAGACATTCAGTCCATAACAGAAGCAAATTGTTACTACTTGAAATATCCTGATTTAGATACTTTGAGTGTAATTTTTTAAATTCATATTTTTTTCCTGATTTCTCATATCTGTAAAATGAGAAGTTCTTGGTTTGATTTTTACTCCCACCAAGTTATCATTCTCTCTGTTTTTTCTTAAACTTTGTAAAGAGCATTCTATACCATGAACGTCTGTGTCCTCATAAGTCACTCACTTCTTAACTTCTTAAAATCTGACTGCTGAACACATACTCTGTGGGAGGTGAATCAAAACAATTTAACTTGAAAATTTATAAACTTTTTCTCAGTTCTCACCTTCCCCTTGAGACATTAGGCAGTGATGATACCCTATCTTTGGTGTATATAATATTACGTCTACCCTTTCCTTTTCTCTTTATGTTGGTTTTGTCTTTTCTGTATTTATTTTTCCTTCTTCTAAATTTAGGCATAACCCAAGTTTGTCCCTGATCTTTTTCTGTTTCCAGTCTCATATTTGTAACAATTCACTGCATACTTCTACTCTGTCCTTCAAACCCAAATGACCGATCTGGGATTTATCAGTGTTGACTATGGCTGGAAATTGATTTTCCTGTTTCTTTTAGTAGCACAGTCGCTCTTCTGTTCACTTAGTCTTGTTTTCTTAAATTTACCTTGACTTCTCCCTTTCTCTTGTCCTCTATTGTCAACTGTTTGCCACGTTTCATTGGTTCTGCCGTCACATTATTTTTCACCCCTTACTGCATGGTTTCATCTTTGCAGCTTTGTTCAGTTTTTCATGATGTCATTAGACTTATTTAATAGACTAGACTCATAAGTTTCTTTCATGTTGATTTCACATTGATTCACTTCCTTTTCATTTTTCTGTATTCAGTCAGATTGGTATCACTGAAGTAAGGATTTAGTCATTCACTTTTTAGGAAAGTACAAATAGTTATTATGATATGCCATGATTTGTTTCCAACTCATCATTCTCCATTAATCTACTACTTTTCACCTAAAGGAACCAGGCTGTCCCCCAAATTTTCATTTCTTCATATATGACTTGGTACTTTTTCTTTGCTCATGCCATCCCCATTGTTTTGAATGGTTTATCTCCTATAACTCCTTGTTAGAATCCTCCCCACCCTTCAAGGCCTGTGTTCAAATACTACCTCTTCCATATGGGTTTCCTAAGTTTGCTAAGTTTTTAAACAATTCCTTTTGTTGTCTGACATCCTGTTAACATCCTGCTTTATGTCAAGTTGTTCATATGTATATTCATCTTTGCATCTTCCATAATGCCTGACACACTGGAATCACTCATTGAGTGAATGGTTGTTGAGATTGGTATGCATTGTTTTAGTAAAGAGGATTAATGGAATAAAGTTGTTGATTCATTTAAATTGGATTCTTCCTTTCTCTGAAAAATTTTAAAGTAGAAGAAAATGTAACTTCGAAAAGAGACTGTTGGTTATAATCTAAAAGAAAGAAATTGATATATTTGGAACTTAAGGCCCTTCTTGCTGGCAGCATTGTGCATTTAGCATCAAGAAACTTCTTAATCAAAGGATTATCTAAGGTCTAACTCATAAAACATGTATGTCTGGCAGCAGTTTAAAAATGAGATGTTTTTATGGGGTTCCACATGGTCTTTCTCCACACCCTTCCCTGAAGCTAATTCTTAAGAGGTGAGACTTACAGAAGTTTGGTCATGTAAAAAAACCAAAGATGAAGAAAGACTAATGTGCTTTCCCTGAAGTAAATGCAGTTTGAAAGGTTTAGCATGTTGCTTTGCATATTTAACGCTACATTTTCATTAATTTTCTATTTGGCAATATAGTTGCTAAATTTTTCAAGGAATATATTGTAGTGAAACCTCAAAGTACTTTTTCACCTTTTTTAGAATACCTGAAAGACTTCTTCCCCTCCATACGGTAAACCATTATAAAGACAATTTTTTTTCACTTTCAATCCTTGGTATTTAACTTTTGAGTAAGAAACAATTTTTTATGTTGGTTTCAAATGTTGCATTGGAAAGGGGGATTAAGGAGGTGGAGTAAAAGGATGTGAAGTTCAGCTACCCCTAAAAGCACATGAAAAATACATTTACATTTAGAAAAATTCTCACTGAAAACAAACTGGAAACTGGCAGAACAACTATACAACCAAGGCTGCAAGAAACATTCTCACATAATTGGGTAGGATGGGAAGAAACACTGAGCTGAGACCTCTGCCCCTAGAAAGGACCTAAGAGGAAGAGAGAAGGAGTGTGGGTGGACACTCACCCTGGGAAGTAAGCAGGTGGAGCCACAGGCTGGGAATCATAGTTCTGGGGTCCTCTGTAGAGGAGGCAAGCCCCCTGGGCTGCTTGGTGAACCAGTGGGACAAAGGGAAAGGCTGGAAAAGCCTGGATTCCACTGTGAGGAGTACATGGGTACTGGCTTGCCAACAAGAAATACACTTAAAAAGGTACAGAGCCATTTCAAGCCTGACTACCAGGGGTTCTGCTCTAGCAACCTGGGAGTGATCCCCATCCCTGACAAGGCAACAGTGTCTACCACTGAGCAGAGAGGAAATCCCATCTTAAGTCCTGTGCAGGCCAGGACCAACACCAATCACCAGCACCAGCATGTGCACCCCCTATCAAGGTGATCCTGGCTAGCACATCCTGAGGAAGAAGGTGTCTGGCATCTACATCAAGTTCAGCCCTCACACCAGAGACAATAGGCATAAACAGTCTATGTGGGAATGCTGCTATGTATAAACATCCCTCAAGACCACAGTGGATAACTTAACACCTAAATTCAGAGACAGAATTAAGTAAAATGGTAAGGCAGAGGGACTACCCTCAAAAGAGCAAGGAACTACCCTGAAATAATAATGAAACAGAGGTAATCAGTCTATTGGTTAATGAATTCAAAAATTTTATAATAAAAATGTTAACTAAGAGAATTGATCTAAGCACAGATAATTTCTAGAACCAATAAAGATCCAATAAAAAATAGATAATTCAGATTTCCACTTGGAACTCTGGTCTGAAGTGTCTAGTGCAAGGCCTCCACATGTGATTCCCTATGAGCAAGTGAAACTAGACAAAGCATGAAGGAAAAAAGAACACAGGCACAAGTCATCCCTAAAAAGAAATCAACACAAACCACTCAACAAACCTTTCCCTCCAAAGACAAAAACCAAAGGAAGAAGGAATACAACCCTAAAGCCTGACCTCAAGTGGAGCAAGTTAGAAAAAATGATGAAAAGACAGAAATACAGTACAAATGAAAGAACAAGGTAGAAACTCAAAGACCAAATAAACGAAGAGGAAATAAGCAATCTACCTGAAAGAGAATTCACAATAATGATAGTAAAGATGCTCTGAAGACTTGAAAATAAAATGAGGAAAATGCAAGAAACATTTGACACCATTAATATAATCACCAAGGACATAGAAAAAATAAGAAGCAAACAGAGATGAGTAACACAGTTACTGAAATGAAAAATACTCTAGAAGGAACCAATAGCAGAGTAACTGAGGCAGAGGAATGGATAAGTGAGCTGGAAGATGGAATCGTAGAAATAACTGCTGAGGAGCAGAATAGAGGGAAAAGAATGAAAAGAATTGAGGATAGCCTCAGAGACCTTTGGGACAATATTAAACTCACCGGCATTCAAGTTATAGGGGTCACGACTTAGCAGCAACAGCAGAGGAAGAAGAAAAACAGAAAGGCACTGAGAACATTTTTGAAGAAATTAGATCAAGACCAAGAAGCACAGAGAGTCCCTTACAGGAGAAACATGTTGAGACACACATTAATCAAGCTGACAGAGATTAAGCACAAAGAAAGAATATTAAAAGCAGCAAAGGAAAAGCAACAAGTAACATACAAGGGAAAACTAATATGTTTAATAGCAGATCTTTTAGCAGAAACCCTGCAGGCCAGAAGGGAATGGCAAGATATATTTAAAGTACTGAAAGAGAAAACTCTAAAACCAAGATTACTACACTTGGCAAAGATCTCATCCAAAATTGATGGAGAAATCAAAAGTTTTACAGACAAGCAGAGGTTAAGAGAATTGAGCACCACCAAACTAATCTTGCAACAAATATTGAAGGGACTTATATAGCCAGTAAACACACAAGAAAGGAAAGACCTACAAAAACAAACCTAAAACAATCAAGAAAATGCCAGTAGGAACATAATGTATCACTAATCACTTTAAATATAAATGGATTGATGCACCAACCAAAAGATACAGACTGACTGAATGGATACAAAAATAAGACCGTACAAGAGACCCACTTCAGACCTAGAGACACATACATACTGAAAGCAAAAAGATGGAAAAAGATATTCCATGTGAATGGAAACCAAAAGAAATTCGAAGTGGCAATCCTTATTTCAGACAAAATATACTTTAAAGAATATTATAAGAGACAAAGAAGGATACTACATAGTGATCAAGGGATTACACCAAGAAGACATAACAATTGCAAATATTTATGCACCCAACATAGGAGCACCTGGATACATAAGGCAAACACTAACAGGCATAAGAGGGGAAATCGACAATAATACTATAATAGTAGGGGACTTTGACACCCCATTTACACCAATGGACAGATCATCAAGATAGAGAATCAATAAGGAAACACAAACCTTAAATGAAACATTAGACCAGATGGACCTAATTGATATCTTCAGCACTTTCCATCTAAATGCAGAAGAATACACTTTCTTCTCAAGTGCACATGGGACATTCTCCAGGATAGACCACATCTTGGGTCACAAATCAAGCCTCAGTAAATTTAAGAAAATTGAAATCATATCAGGTATCTTCTCTGACCACAACACTATGAGACTAGATATTAACTAGGGGAAAAAAAAAAAAAACAGCAAAAAACAGAAATTCATGGAGATTAAACGATACATTACTAAATAACAAACAGGTTACTGAAGAAATAAGGGAAATCAAAAGATTCCTAGAAACAAATGACAATGAAAACACAATGAATGACCTAAAACCTATGGGCTCAGCAAAAGCAGTTCTAAGGAAGTTCATAGCAACACAGCCATACCTTAGGAAACAAGAAAAGCATCGAAGAGACAACCTAATTCTACACCTAAAGAAGCTAGAAAAAGAGAACAGAGAAAAGCCCCAAATTCAGCAGAAGGAAAGAAATCCTAAATATCAGAGCAGAAATAAATGAAAAAGAAATGAAATGTTACCAAAGATTAGTAAAACTAAAACCTGATTCTTTGAGAAGATAAACAAAATTGACAAACTATTGGCCAGACACATCAAGAAAAAAAGGGAGAAAAGTCAAATCAACAGAATTAGAAATGAAAAAGAAGTTACAACAGACAACACAGAAACACAAAGGATCACAAGGGAATATTGTGAGCAACTATATGCTAATAAAATGGACAACCTAGAGGAAATGGACAGATTCTTAGAAAAGTTCAATCTCCCAAGACTGAACCAGGAAGAAATAGAAATTATGAACAACCCAGTTACAAACATTGAAACTGTGATTTAAAAAAACTCCCCCAAAAACAAAACCCCAGGGCCAGATGGCTTCACAGGTGAATTCTATCAAACATTTAGAGAAGACCTAATGCCTATTTTTCTGAAACTCTTTCAAAAATTGCAGATGAAAGAACAGTTCCAAACTCATTCTTTGAGGCTGCAATCACCATGATACCAAAACCAGGCAAAGTAAAAGATGCTTAGTCGCATCTGACTCTTTGTGACCCCATGGACAGTCCATGGAATTCTCCAGGCCAGAATACTGGAGTGGGTAGTCGTTTGCTTCTCCAGGGAATCTTCCCAACCCAGGGGTCGAACCCAAGTCTCCTACATTACAGGTGGATTCTTTATCAGCTAAGCCACCAGAGAAGCCCCCAAACCAGACAAAGACAACACACAAAAAGTAAATTACAGGCCAATATCACTGATGAACGTGGATGCAAAAATGCTCAGTAAAATTCTAGCAAACAGAATTCAACAACACATTAAAAAGCTCATACACCATGATCAAGTCAGATTTATTCCAGGGAGGCAAGGATTCTTCAGTATGTGCAAATCAATCAATGTGATACACCATATTAACAAATTTAAAGATAAAAACCATATGATCATCTCAATAGATGGAGAAAAAGAAAAGCCTTTGACAAAATTCAGCACCCGTTTATGATAAAAATGCTTCAAAAAAGGGGCATGGAAGGAACCTACCTCAACATACTAAAGACCATATATGATAAGCCCACAGCAAACATTATTTTCAGTGGTGAGAAACTAAAAGCATTCCTGCTAAGATCAGGAACACGACAATGGTGTCCACTTTCACCACTGTTATTCAATATAGTTTTGGAAGTCCTAGCTACCACAATTAGAGAAGAAAAAGAAATAAAAGTAATCCAGATTGGAAATAAAGAAGTAAATCTTTCACTGGTTGCAGATAACATGATACTATACATAGAAAACTCTAAAGAAACTATTAGAAAATTACTAGAGCTAATCATTGAATTCAGCAAGATCACAGAATACAAGGTCAGTACACAGAAATCACTTGCATTCCTATATATGACAATGAAAAATCAGAAAGAGAAATTAAGGATTCACTCCCATTCACCACTGCAACAAAAAGAATGAAATATCTAGGAATAAACCTACCTAAGGAGACAAAAGACCTGCATACGGAAAATTACAAGACACTGATGAAAGCAATCAAAAATGATGTTAACAGATAGAGAGATATTCCATGTTCCTAGGTAGGAAGAATCAATATTGTGAAAATGGCTGTACTACCTGATGCAGTCTACAGATTGAATGCAATCCCTATCAAACTGTCAGTGGCATTTTTCACAGAATTTGAACAAAAAGTTCACAATTCATATGGAAACACAAAAGACCCCGAATAGCCAAAGCAGCCTTGAGAAAGAAGAATGGGGCTGGAGGAATCAACCTTCCTGATTTCAGACTATACTACAAAGCTACAGTCATCAAGACAGTATGGTACTGGAACAAAAGCAGAAACATAGACCAGTGGAACAAGATAAGAGAGTTAAACCCGTGCACCTATGGGTACCTTATTTTTAACAAAGGAGGCGAGAATATACAATGGGGCAAAGATAGCTTCTTCAATAAGTGGTGCTGGGAAAACTGGACAGTTCAGTTTGATCGCTCAGTCATGTCTAACTCTTTGCGACCCTATGAACGGCAGCACCCCAGGCCTTCCTATCCATCACTAACTCCCGGAATTTACCCAAACTCATGTCCATTGAGGCGGTGATGCCATCCAACCATCTCATCCTCTGTCGTCCCCTTCTCCTCCTGCCCTCAGTCTTTCCCAGCATCGGGGTCTTTTCAGATGAGTCAGCTCTTTGCATCAGGTGGCCAAAGTATTGGAGTTTCAACTTCAACATCAGTCCTTCCAGTGAAAACCCAGGACTGGTCTCCTTTAGAATGGACTGGTTGAATCTCCTTGCAGTCCAAGGGACTCTCAAGAGTCTTCTCCAACACCACAGTTCAAAAGCATCAATTCTTCAGTGCTCAGCTTTCTTTATAGTCCAACACTCACATCCATACATGACTACTGGAAGAACCATAGCCTTGACTAGATGGACCTTTGCTGACAAAGTAATGTCTCTGCTTTTTACTATGCTGTCTAGGTTGGTCATAACTTTCCTTCCAAGGAGTAAGTGTGTTTTAATTTCATGGCTGCAGTCACCATCTGCAGTGATTTTGGAGCCCCCCAAAATAAAGGTAGCCACTGTTTCCACTGTCTCCCCATCTATTTTCCATGAGGTGATGGGACCAGATGCCATGATCTTCATTTTCTGAATGTTGAGCTTTAAGCCAACTTTTTCACACTCCTCTTTCACTTTCATCAAGAGGCTCTTTAGTTCTTTTTCACTTTCTGCCATAAGGGTGGTGTCATCTGCATATCTGAGGTTATTGATATTTCTCCTGGTAATCTTGATTCCAGCTTGTGCTTCCTCCAGCCAGCGTTTCTCATGATGTACTCTGCATATAAGTTAGATAAGCAGGGTGACAATATACAGCCTTGACGTACTCCTTTTCCTATTTAGAACCAGTCTGTTATTCCATTTCCAGTTCTACTGTTGCTTCCTGAGCTGCATACAGGTTTCTCAAGAGGTAGGTCAGGTAGTCTGGTATTCCCATTTCCTTCATTACCCTGATACAAAAACCAAAGACACTATAAAAAATTACAGGCCAACAGCTTTGATTAATATAGATACAAAATAAATGAATGTAAATACAAAATATTAACAAAGCTTAAACAATACACAAACAGGATCATATATTATGATCAAGGTATATTTATTCTAAGGTCACAAGAATGGTTCAGTGTACACAAATCCATGTGATACACCACAATAACAAAAGGAGAGACAAAAATCACATGATCATTTCAATAGATGCAGAGAAAGCATTTCCCAAAATCAAGATCCATTCATGATAAAAACTCTATCAAAGTCTGTATAGTGGGAATACATCTCAACATAGTAAAGGCCACTTAAGAGAAACACAAAATAATACTCAGTGGTGAGAAATTGAAAGCCTTCTGCTAAATTCAAAATCAAGGCAAGGATGCTCACTCTCACTGCTTATGTTTAACATGCTATTGGAAGTCCTAGCCACAGCAGTCCAACAAAAAATTTTTTTAAAAAGAAAAGATACACAAAATAGTAGGGAAGAGGTAAAACTGTCACTCTTTGCATATGACGTAGGCAAGAGTACTGGAGTGCATTGCCATTTCCTTCTCCAGTGGATCTTCCCAACCCAGGGATCGAAGCCAGGTCTCCAGCATTGGAGGCAGATGCTTTAACCTCTGAGCCACCAGGGAAGCTCAAACTGTATATAGAGAACCCTAAATTCTGCACTAAAATACTGCTAGAACCAATCAACAAATTGAGGAAGATTGCAGGATATAAGATTAATATACTGAAATCTGTTGCATTTCTACTATACACTAATAGTGAAATATCAGAGAAAGTAAAAAAGACAGTTCCATTTAAGATCACGTCAAAATAATAAAATAATGGAATAAACCTAAGCAAGGAAGTGAAAGACCTATATTCTAAAAAACTGTAAAACAGTGATGAAGAAAATTGAAGATGATTCAAAGAAGTAGAAAGATATTCCAGACTCTTAGATTGAAAGAATTAATATTATTAAAATAGCCATATTACTCAAAGCAGTCTACAGATTTAAGTGCAATCAGAATACACAAGACATTTTGTGCAGAACTAGAACAAATAATCCTAAAGATTATATGAAATAACCAGTGCCCTCAAATTGCCAAACCAATTCTGAGACAAAAGAACAAACTGGAGGTATAATCCTCTTAAACTTCAAACTATACTCCAAAGCTGTAGTAGTCAGGACAGCATGGTATAGGCACAAAACCAAATGCATAGATCAGTGGCAAAGAATAGAGAGCCCAGAAATAAACCTACACATCTATAGTCAATCTATAACAAAGTGGACAAGATAAACAATGGAGAAAAGATAATCTCTTCAAGTGATGCTGGGAAAGCTGGATGACCATATGTAAAACAATGAAACTATAACATTCCTTCATACCATATACAAAAATAAAGTCAAAATGGTTTAAAGACCTAAATCTAAGACCTAAAACCATAAAATTGCTAGAAGAGAGCATTTAATACTCTCTGACATAAATTGTAGCAAAATTTTCTTGGGTAAGTCTCCTAAGGCAGAAGAAATAAGAGCAGAAATAAACAAATGAGACCTAAATAAACTCAAAAGCTTTTGCACAGCAAAGGAAAACATCAACAAAACAAAAAGACAACCTGTGGAATAGGAAAAAACATTTGCAAATGATGTGACAACAAGGGGTTAATATCCAAAATATACAAAGAACTCATTACAATTTAATGTCAAGGAAAAAACAATCCAGTCAAAAAATGTGCAGAAGACTTGAATAGCCATTGTTCACAGAAAATATGTAGATGGCTAACAGGCATGTGAAACAGTGCTCATCACTGCTGGTTATTAAGAAATGCTAAGCAAAACCACAATGAGGTATTGCCTCATACCTGTGAGAATGACGACCATTAAGAAGTCTACAAATAACAGATGTTAGAGAAGCTGTGGAGAAAAGGGAACCCTTGTACACCATTGGAGGAAATGTAAATTGGTACAGGCACTGTGGAAGACAGTTTGAGTTCCTTAAAAAACTAAAAATAGAACTACCATATGATTCAGCATTTCCACTCCTGGGTATATAGCTGGAAAAACAGAAATGCTAATTGGAAAAGACAATGCACCACAGTGTTCATAGCAGCACTATTTATAATAGCCAAGATGTGGAACCAGCTCAAGTGCTTGCCAACAAATGACTGGATTAAGAAGATGCATCAGTACAAGAACTACATTCAGTATGTTGTAATAACCTATAATGGAAAATAATATGGAGAATAAATATGTATATAACTGAATCACTTAGTTGTACACCTGAAACTAACACAATGTTTTGAACCAACTTTTATAAATCATACTCGTGCTCAGTTGCTAAGCCATGTCTGACTCTTTGGGACCCCCATGGGACACCCTGTAGCCCACCAGGCCCTGTCCATAGGGTTTCTCAGGCAAGAATACTGGAGTCAGTTGCCATTTCCTTCTCCAAGGAATCTTCCTGACCCAGGGAACCTGCATTGTCAGGTGGGTTCTTTACCACTGAGCCATCAACTATACTTCAATTTTTAAAAAAGAATATCTTATGTATGTATACAGAGAGGGATATCATAACACACATCAAGTAATATTACTCAGCCATGAAAAAAATGAAATAATGCCATTTGCAGCCACATGGATAGACCTGGAGAGCATTGTGCATAGTGAAATAAGACAGACAGAGAAGGACAAAGGCTCTATGACTATAAGACTATAACTTATGTGTGGAGTCTAAAAACAATACAGATGAATGTATGTACAAAACAGAGTCACAGATACAGAAAACAAACTTTTGGTTACTAAAGGAAAGAGGGAAAGGAGGAAGTACAGATTTGAGGTGTGGAATTAATAGATACAAACTACTGTATATAAAATAGATAAACAAGGATATATTGTATAGCATAGGGAAGTATACTGAGAATCTTGTAATAACCTGTAATGGAATATAATCTGCAAAAACACTGTTTAACTATGCTGTATGCCTGAAATTAACAGAATTTATAAATTAATGCTACTTCAGTAAAAAAAGCATTGAAAAAAAAGCCACAATATTGTAACAGGAAAACATATCCTTTGTTTATAAAGGGAAAAAAATTAGGAAAGGATAATATTTACATAAATTTGATAGACTGCCTACTTTTACTTCACTGATAACATGAAGCATGACATTTATTATCAGCTTCCAGGTGAAATACCATATTCCTTAAAAGACTAGAAATAAAGAAAAACTTATTTGTAGCTAGAGTTATTTTAGGGTAGATAGAGAATCAAGTTAGTTAGAATTTAGGGCAGAAGGTTAGTGTCTGTATAGAAGTATTTCCTCACTTTGCATAGTTTTCAGGTATATGATTTTACTTTTTCTTGAAAAATGACTTGAGTATGATATATTTACAAAATAGGTTCAAATTAGTAAATATTCATTGAGCACCGATTATACGCCAGGTACTATGGTAAGGGATAGATTAAAAGGTAATAGGAGACTGTACCTGCTTTCTAGAAGTTCACGGTCTGGTACAGAAGAAATCCTTTTTTGTGAGTATGATAATAGAGATGTGCACTTGATTACCAGTGCTCCATATGCAGTTATAAACAGTTGTGGGAAAAAAACTTCATATGTCACTAAGGACGGTGAGAGTAAAGAAATATTCCTGTGACTAAATCTCAAATTTAGGTTATCATTACCTTACTCGTTGAACACTCTTTCTGCCTGTCTTCATACAAAGTACTTGGTTATAGTTTATGTTAAAGTCATTTTGTGACCTTATAAAAACTTGTATTCAGAGATAAACACATTTGTATGGTGATCATAATTAATAATCTTTATAGCAGAGAATAAGGGGATTAGAAAAATAAACCAGCAAATGGCAAACAAACCATGGACAATGTGTTTTAAGAACCAGAAAAACTTAACATGGTCAAAGGTTTTTTTTTTTTTTTGGTTGTTGTTTTAGTTAATAAAATTTGGAAATAGACATTCTGTAATTAGGAGTCCATTCTTTAAATCTCATCCTTCTTTAATAACATATTGTGCCTGTTGTTTTATCATATTCTTGGAGAAGGCAATGACAACCCATCTAGTACTCTTGCCTGGAGGATTCCATGGGCAGAGGAGCCTGGTAGGCTGCAGTCCATGGGGTTGTGAAGAGTGGGATATGACTAACGACTTCACTTTCACTTTTCACTTTCATGCATTGGAGAAGGAAATGGCAACCCACTCTGGTGTTCTTGCCTGGAGAATCCCAGGGACGGGGGAGCCTGGTGGGCTGCCGTCTATGGGCCCTATCTGTTTGTTTATTATCCTTCCCCACCAAGATTTTAAGTTCTTTGAGAGCAAAGACTTCTAGTAGTTTTGTATTGCTCATAACACCTACAGATTACAGTGTTAAATAACTAGTAGATGCTTAATACAAATTTTCCCAAAAAAGTAAATGCTTTTTGTCAAAAAGGACATTTCAAAAATATGGCTAGTTAGTACTGGTGATATCAGTACTATGACTTCCTATTTTGTAAGAGTGGTGAATTTGTGAATTCAAATACTATTTAGTACTTAGTGGAATTTATCCTCTGTGGTGGGTTAAAGCACCTTCTGGTCTACAATAAGTAGAACATTTTAATGTATGTATGTTTTCTTTTTGTATTGGTGGCCTAGTAATTCTTAGATGTTCAAGTATGTCAGACTCTCAGACTGGTAGATGGACTTAAAATAATAAGTGGACAGTATAACGGTGTTAAGGAGAAGAAAGAGATGGATCTGATGTGCACATTGCTTTTTCTTCTTTGCTCTTTATCTTTTCCTTTCAATGGGGAATCAAAGGAGAAAGTTATCACATGGAATAAATTTGAATTTGAGAATACAGGTGTTCAGTATTCTGAAGTAACCCTAATATATTTTTTCAGTACTTAGCAGTCTATTAGGACCCTAAGCATATTTGCTAAAATTAACTGTGTGTTGATATTCTTTTTTTCATCTTTGATCACTTCCCTTTCTAAGTTTCCATCCATCTCTAGACTCCTGTTGGAGAAGGAAATGGCAGCCCACTCCAGTATTCTTGCCTAGAGAATCTTGTGGACAGCAGAGCCTGGTGGACTGCTGACCATAGGGTCGCACAGAGTTGGACACAACTGAAATGACTTAGCAGCAGCAGCAGCCAGACTCCTGTGCGTTTCTGATATTCATTAATCCATTAGCAATTTTAAAAATTTCCTTTTATTCCAGAACATTTACCAGGTCCTGAGATAAGCTGGAAAACAAGGCAGTGGCACTGAATTCTTAAAAGCATGTAATCTAATAAGAGGACAAATACAAATCGCTTGTGACTGGTAAAGATGCTCTGAGAGGAAACAGAGGGTGCAGTGCTAGTTAGAATGGGACACCTAACCCAGTCTTGATATTTAGGAAAAATTTTATAAGAGAAGATGATTTGTTTCGTGAGGCCTTCTTGCTGTCTGTCATCTTCTAAAGTTATTACAAGAAGCTCTGTAAAATGTCCGTATTCCCTAACCAATCTCAAAGTAATTTGCTGGTCGATTAAAACAAAATTCAGACAAAGACATAAATGAGGATTGACCCTACTAAGGGTTATTTACATTAATGATATGAGTTCATTGACACAAAAGTATTTTTAAATGATTTTTAATTAATAGCATAGATAAATAATATATTTCTGAGCAGAAAAATCCAAGGGAAACTCACCCCTAATTATAATAAAGTAATAACTCACATTTGTTAGCCGTTAGTATTTGTCAGACATTAAGCTAGAGACTTTAGGTTCATTATATTCAAGTGAAATACACAAATAGAGCAGACTCTTAACCTCCATTACTCCTCTTATTGTGTACAAGCACTCGATTTTCTACAGGAACCTGGAAGAGAGTCTGCTTAAGCTCAGTGGCTTAGCAAGCAAACATCAAATTAGAATCCTCTAACTCACGGATTTTTCAGCCCTTTGGAACTGAGGGGGATGGTTATAGCATGAAAAAATACATATTCAGTGTTGCAGCTCTCTTGACTTCTGATATTCAAAAATTCAAAATATCTAATTTTGATATTTCAAATGACTGTAAAGAAGCTCATCAGATGTTTTATGTTTCTAAAGCTAGGTTTGCATTTTAAAAACTTCCTGCATAACATCATTTTCTGATACTTACATTTATTGTATTATGTACTAGAAATTATAATAAAGAATGTTTTTTTCCATGATTTTATGCATTCATACTCATTCTGTTTAGAATTTTTCCTAATTACTTGAAGGAAGCAATACTCAGCAGGTAAAGGAGCAGGAGAAGAGCCCATCAAACCAAACAAAAGAGGAAGAGATAGGGAATCTACCTGAGAAAGAATTCCGAATATTGATAGTGAAAATGATCCAAAATCTGGAATTCAAAATGGAAGCACAGATAAGTAGCCTGGAGACAAGGATTGAGGAGATGCAAGAAAGGTTTAATAAGGACCTAGAAGAAATAAAAAAGAGTCAATATACAATGAATAATGCAATAAATGAGATCAGAAACACTCTGGAAGCAACAAATAGTAGAATAACAGAGGCAGAAGATAGGATCAGTGAAATAGAAGATAGAATGGTAGAAATAAATGAATCAGA